>JAYRCO010000861.1:0-16136 GCA_037042815.1 Ceratobasidium papillatum | reverse complement strand
CCCAATTCTGACCCCGGCGAGCGTCTCTTATCCGAGGATGTTGATGGCGTGCTCCAGTTTGCGCTACGAGAGTGGAGAAATGCTCGCGTTCTACTAGCCAACGCCATCAAGACCTACCAAAACGCCGGTGCCACTCTCCACGACACCTATATTCGCTCCTCCAAAAGATCCACGATAGAAGAGGCTCTCTCAGCAATCGACTCCGAGCTCGGGTCACTCGAACTTGAAGAACGTGTACTGCTTGACACACGCGTGACGCTTGCTACTATACGAAACAAGTCGGCGAGACTGGCCCATATCAACACACTTCCTCACGAAGTCCTAGCTATTATCTTTGCTATGTCCAAGACATTCTGCGTGCATGACGCTAAGCACTGTTTGCATAACTTGACTGGAGTCTGTGCACACTGGCGGCAGATTGCGGAGCGTAGAGTAGAACTGTGGACCCATATTGATGTCGGCCCAAAGACGGCAAGCGGCCTGACTAGTTTGCTCCTGGAGCGTACCAAAGAAGCTCCAATCCACGTGCATCTACATGAACCAAAATACAACCAGAGTGGTACTGTTGTCGTGCCTGGATCCGAAATTTCTAGAGTGGTCAACATGCTCACACCTCATATGCATCGTGTCTCGACTCTTGATCTAGAGTCCCATAACTACTCTCGAGCTTACGTCCATAAAATACTAGAACTATGGCTTAAGCACGGGAGCCCAAGCTTAGCTAAATCCCTGCTAGTCTACCGACCGCAGGCTAAAAAGGTTCTACTTGCAAGCGAAGTTGGGAGGTACAAGATAATACATAGTCAGTCTGTTAATGGGAAAGCCATTCTAGAGTCGGTGACGACACTACACCTACAGAATGTCCAGTTCGACTGGAATAGCAGCGCCTGGCGTGGACTAGTCGATCTTCGACTGAGTTCCACTTGCGATTTCATCTCCATTTCTACCCCTCAGCTCGCTGAAATCCTGTCTGCGAACCCAAACCTCGCTACGCTGAAGATAAAACGACTGGGAATAACTAGCCCAGACGACTGGGAACCTCCTGCCCCTATCGAACTGACTCGCCTGAAAGTTCTGAACCTATCCCTCGCAGATTCAAATGATTTTCAACATTTTTTACGTTTAATCACGTTGCCCAGCTTCGAGCCGGACCTTGTGGTTGGTCTGACAATCTCGGACAGTGATACAGGCAGCCATGTAATCGATTTTTTTACCCGCTGCCGGGTGAGGATGAAGACTTTACACTTATCGGGCAAGAGTTCCTCGTATGATCATTGTTTGTCCCTCATGAAGTTACTTCCTCTCTGCGACGAGCTGGTCCTGCATATATTGAAGATGAGTGATTCAGTACCCATGAGTGAAGCAGTTCCGGATTCGGAAAGCATTGGATCAGAACCGGCCGTTCACCTGCCGTGTGTCACCCTGTTCCTCTGTACTGTGACACTTGATGGACTGAAGAAGCTGGTCGCCGAGTTTGGAGTGCAAGATTTAGTACTAGAGCAATGTACTTTGCTTGCCGGGATAGATGGTGCTAAAGACCTAGAAGCCGTACGGATGTCGTTGCTGGAAACGTATCATGAGCTAAAGTGTACCGTGCTACACACATTCTCTGACCGGCAAATGCTTTATAATGACATTTTTGATCGTTGTGTTCTTTAAAATGAACAATGAGTTGTTTAAATGCACTTTCTTTGAGACGTGTTTAGGTGCCGATTGCTTGCTATCAGAGTAGGGTACGGTCAGTATCAGGGTCCAGGTTTGATATCTCCGCCTATGGAGCAAAGGTGGATTAGCAAAATTACTGGAATGTCTTTAATCTATATATATAGTACACAGCCAGAGAATGAGTTGCCAGGCATGGCCAAAAGACAAGATATTCGGTTTCTAACATTTGCGGACTTGCCATATATGGCTCCTTACATAATATTTACCGCACCCTATATCAGAGCCAAATAACCAACACGCCACATCGGCTTAGACTAGAGTTCGGCTGACACATGCACAAACACGAATGACAGCCCTGCTCCCACCACAGCCCTCCGCCATTCGCAGTTTAAGCACACCTGAAGGCTCCAAGTAGTTTAGCCTTAGCCTCTTCTGCTAGTCAAACTCTCTAGCTATCCCCTAATACCGGTGCTCGTCATATACTATCGCTATACACTTCTATCCTCCAAATTTAGCAGGTGGTGTATCCAGCATTACTGTTGCGGTTCCACGCATACATTTGACAGCCGTGATAGCCTCATAACATGTCTACGTCCGATTCCAGTGGGCGTTTCTCACCCGAGGATGTTGATGGTGTGCTTCGGTTTGCTCTACAAGAGTGGAGAAATGCTCGCGCCTTACTCGCCAACACTATCAAGTCCTACCAAGGTGCTAGTGCCTCTCTTCGTGACGCTTGCATTCGCTCTTCCAAACGGTCTCCGATAGAAGATGCTCTATCGACAATTGACTCCGACCTTGAGTCTTTAGAACTTGAAGAGCGTGTACTGCTTGATGCACGCGTGGCTCTTGCCTCTATACGAAACAAGTCGGCGAGACTAGTCCATATCAACATGCTTACACTTGAAGTCCTTGTTAGTATCTTTGCTATGTCCAACATATACTGCATGCATGGCGACATTAAACCCTCTTCACACAACCTCACTGGAGTCTGCGCATACTGGTGCCAGATTGCAGAGAACAGGCCGGGATTATGGACGCATATTGATGTTGGCCCGAAGACGGCAAGCGGCCTGACTAATTTGCTCCTGGAGCGTACCAAGGAGATTCCAATTCACATACACCTTTATGAACCAGAGCATGGCAGAAATAGAAAAACCGTTGTGTTTGAACCCGAAATTTCTAGAGTAATCAACATACTCACACCCCATATACATCGTGTTTTGACCCTTGATATAGAATCTCATAACCGCTATCAATTTTACACTAGTGCCTTGCTAGACCTGTGGTTTGAACTTGGGAGTCCCAGCATTGCTAGATCTCTGCTAGTGTACCGACCGAAAGCTAAAAAGGTGTTATCTTCGAGTGCAACTGGGAAATACAAAATGATACAGAGTCAATCAGACAACGGAAGAGCTATATTGTAGGCTTTGACAACGCTACGCATTGAGAACCTCCTGTTCGATTGGGACAGCAGCGCATGGCGTGGGCTAGTCGATCTTTGACTGAGTTCCACTTGCGATTTAATCTCCATTTCTACCCCTGACCTTGCCAAGATACTATCTGAAAACCCAAATATTGCTACTCTAGCGCTAGAGCGGCTGAAAATAATCAGTCCACAAAACTGGGAACCTCCTGCCCCTATCGAACTGCCTTACCTGAAGGCTCTGAAACTATTCTCAGCATCGCGATCGGATGATCTACGACATTTGTTGGGCTTGATAACGTTACCCAGCTTGTCACCCGACCTTGTGGTCGGCCTGGAAATCTCACACGAGATACGTGACCATGTAGTTAAATTTTTTACCCGCTGCCGGGTGAGGATGAAGGCCTTGCATTTATTCGGCGAGAATTACATCTATTTTCATCATCTACCCCCCCTAGAATCACTCCCACTCTGTGACGAGCTTGTCCTACATAAATTGAACATGAGGGGATTAGCGCCTATAAGTGGGATAACTTCTGACTCGAGGACTCCCGAGTTAAGGCCGGCCCACCTGCCATGTGTCTTCCTGCTTCTTTGCACTGTTACACTTGGAGGATTGAAGAGAATGATCGCCGATTATGGTATACAAGACCTGGTGCTTGAAAGGTGTATCTTGTTTGAATCCATAGATCACACAACGGACCTAGAATATACCCGAGCAGCACTGTTGGAATTATATCCTGGGCTGAGGTGTACTTTGCTGGGTGCACTCTCTACCCGACCATCGCTTTATCATGGTATTTTTAATTCTTGAGTACAATATAAGCAATGAGATGTTTAGGGCAGTTTTTATGATGTACCAAGTACATTTTTCCGCACTCGTGCCGTCGTTAGTTGTGCCGTTCTGTCAATGAAGTAATTCATCATCAATCTCACTTCCAGCCCATTCAATCAAATTCATCCTGTCTTCATATAACGAGCTGTACCACAATTTAAGATATGATCCAATCAAGGCGAAATCATCATCATATATCTATACGCAGCCCATTCGCTACGATTCTTACTCATTCATGACTATCCCTAAGATGGGGTGGCGGCTCGAACCAGTGGCTAATCTCACGTGATTATTTATTTCAACTTTTGGACCAACCCAAATTGATTGGACCTCGTTCTCAACCCCAACAACAAACATGGTACATCTCAAGCGTTATGACCTACAACTGGCGACCAGTGAAATGAAACTCGGCAACACACGGGACGTGATGGTCTAGCAGTATAACACATCGTACCTGGCTGGGCCTGCTCGCTCGTCCACTCCACCACAACCACCAATCTCCCTCATCTCAGTCGACCGTCTAGACTTCCACATATTATCATGTTCTTCGACTGTACGGCTGAATATGTTGCATACGCTCTGCTGTCTAGGTTTGATGCTGTGACGAAGCAGGAGCGAGATGTAGTTCAGTTCATCTTGGAGCTCATCCCGTGCTATGTAAGTGTTTGTTGCTTTCTGCTGGTCTATACCGATGCTGAAAACTTGGGGCGACTAGGATACAGCAATTGGAAAGTTGAGGATGACCAGGGACGCACACATCCTGGCGCAAATATACCTAGCGGAGCTACGAGTGCTGGCCAAGTGGCATAACTACGTGCACGAGGGATCGCTGGAAGACCCTGCTGTGAGTAGCCTTGCCAACATAATCTTTGATGCGTTTCAGTCTTATTTATGCTTCTGATGTTGGTCTGTAGCAAGCGCGGGCTCTGCTAAGCATAGTGGTTCTCCCGCTCGTGCGTCATTTGTCTATCGATGAGTACATGAACATCGTGGACTCTATGGACGAGGCGGAGCTGCTACTATCAGTCGATCTAGAGGTCTTGAACAAGCAGGTGGACCGTTGGATTACCACACATTTATCATTTATGCAACAATGGCGGACATCTCCGCTGGACGGCGAGCCAGAGTGGCAATACGGGTATCGGATGAATTCGCAATTCCGGATCGAGGATATTGCGACTGCATTGCCATACCCGTTGAAGACGGAGCGAAGCGAAATCGAGGTGATCATGGAGCTTGAAACGCCGAGCGAAGAGACTGTCGAAAGCAAGACGAGCAAGAAGGCCAAGGCAAAATGGAGGACTCTATGGAAGCTGCAGAAGCGGAGTGCAGCGGCGACAAATGTTGGCGGGACCAAGGTAGGGGTAGTGGGTATCACGACCTACATCCCTCTACCACTATCTGGGAGGACAACCGAGTCGCCAAGTTTGAGCAGCTCAAAGAGTGAAGCATGGCTCAGCGAAGAAGAAGAAGAATGGGAGGCGATGGCGTATCAGGAAGCGAAGATGAAAGTCGAGTCGGGAATGGAGAAGAAGACAACAAGGGCGGAATGAAAGTAGGGGCTAGTGAGGGGTTCGACGTATGGGATTTCTGCTTCACCTCACAGTCCGATAGTATAGTTGATAATGTAGCTGGTGGCGCATATGGACGCTTAGACGATTCAACTTGTAGATTGTATGATTATAGAGAATATATTAGGCCTATGGTATCATGTAAAGAATCGCATGCTCCGAACACCTTCTGAGGTCGACTTGTTATATTCTTAGACAAGACATATCTCGACTTGAGCTGATGTATCAGAAGGAGCAATGTGTGGCTATAGTGTGGCTACAATTCCATTGCGAACTACAGAGCCAGTATAGGTGGTTATTCACTGGATTTTTTCCTCTCAAGTGAGGATTTGTCTTCTCTTACTCATTTTGAGTTTTGTTTCGTTCTAGCTAATATGATTCACATGCAACGTTTTGTTCTTATTTTTGTCCCGCGAGGGCTGTGTGCACGTGCCGCGTGTGAACGTGGCGTGCTTGGTGCAGATTGGCTGCGTGTCGCGTCTAGCGCGTAACGTGCCTTTCCATCCTGACCATTCGGTACTTGCCCTTCCGCTCCGACCGACGGATATCTACGCCACTCTCCCTATACCACTGTTCTGAGTGGATACCAAAGACGAGCCTCGATACGGCTACCAGTGCCACTACGTAAATACTGGCTCATAATAGGCGTGTCATGGCAGGGTCCGGTGAACCACAGATATTCAAGGTCAGGAATGTTGTTCGAGCTCACCGTGTGAAACATGACTGAAATTTTTGTCGGAAATAACAGGCCACCTATAGTGGAGTGCCTGTATACGAGATGTAGGCAAATTATTCTGCAGAGCTGTATCGTGCGTCACTCACATTCCGTAGGATCTGCAAGTCGGTTGCAGTTATGCGGCGCCGAGCTGATGGCTGGTTGAACGCGACACAAATCCTCAAAGTTGCTGGCTTCGATAAACCTCAGCGCACTCGTGTATTAGAGCGAGAAGTTCAGAAGGGAGAGCACGAGAAGGTGCAGGGAGGGTATGGAAAATACCAAGGTATGAGCCCATTCAATTCGTCTAACAACCGCTTCAATAACACGATTTCGCAGGGACATGGGTTCCACTTGATCGCGGCCTCCTGCTCGCTCGACAATACAACGTCGAGACACAACTTAAAGCAATAATCGACTTTACGCCTACCACATCGAGCCCACCGCTTGCGCCCAAACATCTCACTGCACCTCCCTCTCGAGCCCGCCAAAAACCAACTCCTGAACCAGAGATCGAGATACCAGAAGTTGTCCCCATCGCGGAAACCGCAGCTCCTCGCGGAAGCGAAGACGGTAGCCTCACAGCTAGTCCCTCGGAAATATCCGATTCGTCACGGACACCTAGCCCGATCGTAACAGACGTGGATGTCCGAGGACGCAATGGGCATTTTCGTACCGGATCCTCGTCGAGTTATGCTCATCCTCCATCCCAACAACAACACTCTCAGCCGGCGTTGTTCAACAGCGCCGGACCTAGCAACACAAACTCTAGTGGGCCACGATATGCGGACATCATGCTCGAATACTTTATCTCGGACACGAACCAGATCCCTGCCGTATTGGTCTCGCCTCCACCAGACTTTGAGCCCGACGTACCGATCGACGACGATGGACATACAGCATTGCATTGGGCGTGCGCAATGGGTCGCATTCGTGTAGTCAAGCTGCTGCTCAGCGCTGGCGCAGACATCTTCAAGGAGAACAAGTCTGGTCAGACACCTCTCATGCGGTCGGTCATGTTTGCAAACAACTACGACGTACGGAAATTCCCCGAGCTGTACGAGCTGCTGCATCGCTCGACTCTAAACGTGGACAACTTTAACCGGACGGTGTTTCATCACGTTATCGACGTTGCTATGAGCAAAGGCAAGGCCCACGCGGCCCGGTACTATATGGAGACTCTCCTCTCCCGGCTCAGCGACTTCCCGGATGAACTAGCGGATGTGATCAACTTTCAGGACGACGACGGCGAGACGGCGCTGACGATGGCTGCACGATGTCGTTCCAAACGACTTGTGAAGATTCTGCTCGACCACGGAGCAGACCCCAAAATCGCGAACAGGGACGGCAAAACAACTGAAGACTACATCTTTGAAGATGAACGATTCAGAACTAGTCCGACGATTGCCCCAGCGATGCCTGCCCCCGTACTCGAACTTGCGCCACAACTGCATTATTCCAAGACGGCACAACGTACGACGACCAAGGCAACTGCAGATGCTGCGTCGCTTATGGGCAGCCTAGCAAACGCGTTTGATTCGGAGCTCGTGAGCAAGGAGCGGGATTTGGCGCAGGCCCACGCGCTGTTGACCAACATCCAAGGAGAAATCCTTGAGAGTCAACGAGCGGTAGGCGTGCTGAGGACGCAAGGTCAGGGGTTAGAAGAGGCAGAGCGGGAACTAGCCGAGCTGGAGGAAGAACTGAGGGTGAAGATGGGCGCGCGATACCGGTTGGGATGGGAAAAGTGGCTGCGGGATGAAGAGGCGAGGGACAGGTCGTGGAGGGCGGGCCAAGCTCAAGCTTCCCAATCCTCCCAATCCCAGCAATCCTCAGCTACTGCGCCATCTGACTCAACTCAGCCTCCCCTCCCAACTGTCACAATCGATCTGGCTGAGTTATACGCTCCTCCGCCGAAAGGAACGTCTGTAGCCGAAGCATGCGACGGACTGCGAGCGGAGATTTCCAAGCATCGAACCCGAAGACATGAGCTGTTTGACGAGTTTGTCAGGCAACAAGCTGACTCGGGAACTAGTGGAAGGATGGCGGAGTACAGAAGGTTGATTTCTGCGGCAGCCGGTGGAGTGCCCATGGATGAGGTAGATGGGGTTGTTCCCATGCTGCTTGAGGTGCGCATCCTTTAGTGATTTTGCTGATGAAGAACGCCGCTCATGCTGTCCATTTCTGTCGTTAGCAACTTGAATCCGAGGAAGCGACACTGAACGTCGCATGGGCAGGGCAGACACAGAACTCCACACGACCAAACTCTGGGAAAGATGCAGTATCCGGTTCCAGTTTAGGTCACACGCACTCGGCAGGCTGAGCGTCGTCTCGCAGCATTTAGCTCATGTTAGTTCATGTTTATTGGATTTACTATCCCTTCCTTTTTTCGCTGTCTTTGTTTGGCTGGTAGCTGTCGCTGTTGTTTGTATTTGTATGTGCCATACACCCACACCCGGATATTTTCAGTATCTTTTAGACGGTTCTATCTCGCAAAGCTAGGTGAGATGATTGGCAGAAGTTGTTCTAAGCACCGAGCGAGCTCCGGATTGCCGACTGAACTTGTGCTTAATGAACCGTGCGCTAAAAGTGGCAGTGTGGATGAATGTGAATGAGATCTGTGACTTGGTATATACAGGGATCCACAGTTCTAGAATGTGCTGTCGAATCATTGATGCTTCAGCTGGCGAAAGAGGCATGCGCCGCGACGAAGCACAGTCAGCTTTGGTCCACAGGCGCCATGGACTTTTCACTCTGAAGTTCCGACTTTGGCCCAGTGATCGGCCCGCCCAGTTTTCCGCAGCCGGTGGTCCCACTGCGCCAGCTGTGCGCACGCAGTGCGCAATATTCTCTCTCGAGTTCCTGGCGGTTGCAATCGAAGTGCGCCTCGGCCATGACGACCGGGCGGCTATTATGTCAGCTCGGGTGAATCGTGTTGGCCGAGATGACCCTTGCCAGAGCAGATTATGGCAACGTCGATCTCTCGGCTGCGCATACTGAGGTATACGCGCAGTCGCGATGCTGGGGTAATCGATCTGGCGTTCGTTATCGACGTATCTGCGGGCATACTGACCGTCGACCTAGTCATATCAATACGTGCCCAGATTGGGATTTGAACAGTTGCGGGTCCGAGATGACATGGATTCTAGGCGGGATGAAATCTGATCTACATGACAGCCATACGAACGCGGAAGGTTATGCTCAACCGGCCAAAATGTCCGATTCCAATTGCCCCCCTTATCATATTATCTTAATCTTAGTTTATTTTAATCTTAGTTTTCTCATCAGCAGATACGCTATACTGCTTTTGAGGAGCGCTGGGACACGTAAGAGAACCATCAGTTAAATCGCCCCTATAGTCATCCAAGAAAGGCAAAAGCGATCTGCGCAGCCGCCGCCTAAACATCAGCAATGTAGCGAAAGTTCTGTCGCATTGGCATCGCTTGCAATGATGGATTGGCCATAGACATGCCCAAAACGCTAGGAATTGCTTAGAGAAACTGTGAGACGTGCGGTAAAAAGTGACTTGCCCAATCGCAAGTCATTGCTGTGCAGTGATTCGTGTGTGATCTGGCGTCCCAATTTGGTTATCCACAGAAGCGGTCGGATTCGCATGGGCCAAATGTGTAACGGATCGGCGCTTGTCAGGGACGGGGCGATGAGTCAAGCTACCGTATGCTTCCATGGCGAACCGATCGTATATGCGTGCACTGGACACCTCGAGTGTATAAGATAACTGATGCGCCGGGTTCTATCCCCATCATCTCATCCTCCAGCACTCAACTACAATGCCTTACAACTACGAAGCTGCCTTTGCCTCTGCCTCTACCTCCCAGTCCTCCCGGGCTCGGCCTTCTCGGCAAGCCACATCGACTGGCTCGGCCTCACGCATGTACCCCGCTTCGGGCCCTTCTGTCGCAGTGACAGCTGAGGAAGAGGCCGTACAGTCTACCCGGGCTCGCTGGGCAGCTGCGCAATCTCCTACAATCATCGCGGCCAGCGGGCGATCCAAAACTGTTCATTTCGCAGACGAAGTAGACCCCTCATACCTTCAGGTCCAAGACCGTCGCCGTCGAGCAGACTCTCCAGCCTCTCAGGCTAGCACTACCCCGTCGCTTACTCACTCGACCGACTATGAGCATGATGACGACAAGCCTCTGTTTACACCCGAGAACCAAACTCGCGAGCTTGCATCTGAGACCTCCAAATCATCACGGTCGTCAAAAAGCAAAAAGACTATGCCACCTACCCATCTCGCAGCCCATTCTACTATCAAGCAGATCATCCATGAGCTCAATGAGCACGTCGTGTCCTTCCAGCACCCTAGGGATCTTGATTTCGAGGCTCCAATCTCAGGTGGCAACTCCACACCGGCCCTGTCTTATACCGCAAAGAACAGGCCGTATCTCGATCATATCCAACGCCTCGAGGCGCTCCAGAATGAACTGGACGGGATTGACTCCTATGGTGACGATGATATCCGGAAGGCACGCAAGGAAGCAGTCGTAATGGTCGAGCGTGAGCTTGACGGTTTGAAACGAGTTCAAGCCAGGGTCTGGAGCAAGGTACATAGCTATTATGATTATAAGTCAACATTTTATTGACAAAATCCTTTTTCATTACAGCTTGCACATGACCAGCGCAAACAGGAACGTTCTCACAGGCATTGAGTTATCCACGCCTTGGCCATGAACCAGATATGAGCTAGCTTCTCTTTTAGGCCTACTCTCCAATCTTTTAGCATTGATATTCTTATTTGCACTGTATTTTTATTATTGCATCGCGTTCTGTTTTCATATACCATTATTTGTATCGTTTTGTTTTGAGCTTCCCCGCACTTTACCGCTCTTGTTTGTGATATAATCGTTGTATACCGCTCATCGCAAGCAAATGTGAATCAACAGATATATAAATTCATTAAAAATATAACTAAGAACAAATAAAAACACTTCAAAACCTCGTGGTATAAATAGGGTAGAGGCGCTGAGAGCGTTCAAAAATGAGATAGATAACGACATAACCACGCAAAACTGAATGCGACAAATTCACGATAGTAACTACTGACTGAAAATGTAACACCGACTTGGAAAACGAAGCTCCAGCTCTCACTACATTTAATGAATTTTGTGAGGAGGCGTTATTTGTAAAGCTTTAACCCCAACCACAGAGACTGCGCAAAGTGGCTAGTGGCTATTGCTTATCACTTCGGGTATACAGTATGCAAATGCACTGCATCAGTGGGCGTCCAGCGTCTGCCTCATGGCAATCTTCAGCTTTCTGATACAAGACTCAGGCGCTGCGCAGAACACGTAGGAGAATATCTCAAATCGCCAGAGAGCACAGCAATTACCACTGACCTCATTACGCATGGGCTTCGTGTGGTTGGCGCCCCTAAGAGTCACCACGTGGGCTAATTTTCTTTCAGCCCCACTATCGCACAGTCAAAAATTCCAGCAAGAGCTAGCATAAAGGGGCCAAACGTGCGGCTTTTGAGAGGCATGGGCATGTGATATTTGGTGGAACATGGTGTGCCATGATCAAACTGATGCCAATTGGTGCTGGTAAGACGAACATTGGCTCCATAGATGAGCAAAAATAGAACACGTTGTTTTCTTTGCGGCTCTTGCAGTACGTCTCATCGCTAAGAAGGGTGATAGAAAACGTGAAGTGCTCGGACTCAGCGCACTCCGGTGCTTGCCACGCCAACCGGAGTGCCACGACATATTTGTAAATAACGATACATACAGTGCGACTCGCGACTTTTGCCTCCCGATCAACTATATCGGACAGATCAAGTACTGCATACAAGCGCGCATGGGCGCCGGAGCGAGTACTTGGTTTCCCGAGCGCTTTCGCTTTTCGCTCATCGATCATCAATCCCGCAGACGCTACGACTTATAACGATCGCTATCATCACCTCAAGATTTGCTCGTAGCCAAAGCAACTTTACCCCTCTCCTGATCGTCTTGCGGTTTGTGGATCTAAACCAGAATATTTCCTCTAGATATTCAAACGCTTAGGCAGTTCAGCATCTTGGTAAGATCCACTAAGACCGTTGCTTTCCCGTTAGTTAGCTGACACCAATTAGCGCTTGCAAATCATTTAGAACCAGAAGTTCGAGCAGTTTTGCCAAAGCGCTCAGCGACGCTTTCTAAAAATAGCCTTGATTCGAGGAAGATGTTATCTGAGAAATGTCTAGAAGCGTCTACGACGCAGGTCAACGCACCACTGCTTGAAACAGCTGAGCCAACAGGTGAGTTATAATCCTCGCAACAACTATAATCCGATAACCTCATCGCACGAATTGGCTCAGTGGTATACGATATTTGGGAGCAATACAACAATCCCCAACTGAGATCTCTGGCTAGTCAAGATAGCCTAAGCACTGAGAGCTTAACATCCAATGAAACCTACGTGTATGCGCATATTTCGGACAGAGCAGCAACGCCATATAGCACTAGTACATCTGAGCTGCTGCAATCCGACGAAGAAAAGTTACTTGTGGCCCGTCAGCCAAAACCAGCAAGATTTGTCACAACAAAGCGTCAGGCGTTCTGGCAGTGGCTAACTAAGATTGACTGGGATTGACTAATTCGAGAGAACACGACTATGACAATATGACGTCGCTACTAATGCCTCCGGATTCGTATGCTTTTGTTTTCTTATTAGGAGCGCATAATGCTCCGAAGATGTTCTGCTTGAGATGATCAGTAGAATAATAATAAAAATGATCTGGATTCTCATGTTTATTATGAAGCCGGTGTTTGGTTTATTACTCATAACGTAGCATCGAATTGATAGTTTGTCCTCATATCTGAGAAAGACAAAGATAATACATTGACGAGGCTAGCCACGACATGACGTGGCTTTAGCGCGCTAAAGAATATTTTGCCCGGCATCGAATTGAGCCATGCATACAGGAAATCGTTTAGATATGCTGAGTTTTGATGACAGCATTTTCTTTATGATTCGTAGTAGAGTATACAGCACAGTTCCCGACCTCGCCATATGAGGTTGATGTCAACAAGTCCAAATAGATACTGAACCCCCTAAAATCCTTCAATGGTCTGACGAGCCTTATTGAAAGGCAGTTACTAGTGATGTTTCCTTGCAGAACGCTTCCCCAAAATACTGGTAGAAATCAAATGCGACAACTGTATGTCGGTCCGTCCTGCCTCGAGTGAGCGACGAAATGGAGGTGGCGCTGTAGTAGTCAGTAGTAATAGACGTAGCCTAAACATCTCCAGTACAAAGCCTGAGAGAAATAGCTGGGGCTTGAGAGCTAGGCGGAAAGGGAGAAGGCTGCGATGCCACTCTTCTACACTGCAGCTGGCTTGGCTAACGGTCCCGAGGCAACCAAACATAGCCACTGCTGATGAGCTCTTGTTCTGCCCAACATCTGAGCGGAGCACGACAAGTCGTTATAGGATAATGAACACGGCTAAACTGACGCGGCTGAAGTGAAATGCATTTCGTTGAACTTGTCACTATGTAGCCGCGGGTGGCACCTACTATGGCCTGCCGCCGCCCGGTAAGGAGGAATGAATACACTTCGGGACGGGTCTGCCCCAAGCGCATAAATAGGAGGTAATCGACGGGATTAGACCCCAACTATAACCTTCCTGTCCATCTCGCCGAACCAGAACAGCCACACCCAATCACAATGGCTACTGGATATCACTATATGCCATATCTCGGTCCAATACCCACTCATCCTCCTGCATCTGCTTGGGATTGCGTGTCATATGAGCCACAAGCCATGTACGACATGAACTATTATTTTCCCACATACCAGTATCCACACGATCCGTATGCAGCATATACCCAGCCCCCTCTACGGCTACCACCTCCACCAGCGCCGCAGCCCGTTCAGGCCCCGCCTTCTCGCCCAGATGGAACTACTTCAGCTTATAATACCATAGGCTGGGTACTAGAAGATCTGGGCGATCTGGTCAATAATTTCAAGTTCCCTCCTCGACTGGACTTCTGCGAACCTTCGAGTGATGGTCGGGTGCCTCGCCTGGCGGAGACCCGAAAGAACCAGCCCTTAGCAGACCATCGATCAAGTTTGGAGTACCTACTGGATGTTCTTGACGGAGTGCGGTCGCACGGCGACCAAGGTGTCAAGACGGCCCGAGCAAAGGCAGTTGAACGTGTGCGAAAGGAGTTGGAAGAACTAAAGCTGAAGAAAGGAGCCGCGTGGAAGAACGTGAGTCGGCTGAAGTTGTTGAACGACGGAATAAACACTGACTCTCGGCCATAGCAACTACGACGGGATGCACGACCACTCAACCGGCTGTTATGGTATAACTGGTGAACGCGCAAATGATCTCTTTCTTCTTTTGGGCGATTTAGTTTGTATTTATACTGGCACGGTAGTAATGTTTTAATAGGCAATGTATAATCGATCCTAGTAGTACACTTTTTGTAATACCATAATCAGAACACATCTTGAACTGCGCGTCAAAGACTAAAACTCACCAAAAACTCAATAACCCAGTCATAAATCCCAATCTTCAAGCGCAAACTCTAGCATACCAAACGCACCCGTCGACCTTCCAACGCTACCTGCCAACGTCTCTGCTGCTCTTCGCAACAAGCGCACCAGTCCGTCTAACCCTTTAGCCATACGTTCTACACGCTCGGCCCAATCATCGGTAACCCCTCCAAGGATTGTTGGCTCCATAGTTGTCGTTTCCAGTTCCGTCTCCTCCAAATCTACATCTGGTTCCGAGTCCAACCCGTCGGATGTTGTGGATACAAGGTCGGCCTCAGGTGGTGGGACGAACGTTACGAGGTTACTTCGGACAGCAAGGTCTCGTCGACGTCGGGTACCCCGTCCAACGGGTGGTCGAGATAGGTCTAGTGTAGTATCCGCCACGACTGATGTGAAGAGGTCCCCAAACTGGATGCACATGTCGAGGATAGCGAGAACGGTTTTGTGAACAGCCGAGTCTTGAGAGCGCAGACAGCATTGTTCTTGAATTATTTCAAGACTATGAGCAGGAACTAGATTGGTTTTAGTCGACTGTGAGAACCCAAGAAACCTACTGAGCTCGATGCTTGAGAATCATCTCGTCCAATGATTTCACCTCAGCGAGTTCCTTATGGAATCGCATAACTTGTGTGTGTATCACCTAAACCAAGCTATCAATGCTAATTAACCCAAAGTAACATCAGACCTTACGTTTGTGAGTATAAAATTCGTATACATGCTAAAAGGCAACTTGGTCAGTACTAAATCTATAACAACAGTGCCGCGCAACGTACTTGACGAACCACATCAACTGTCCCCTCAACACATAAACCATCTTCAACTCCTCCCGATACGCGCCCACGTCTCGAACAAGAATCCGATCCAAAACCATTTTTGCTCGTCTCAGCTGGAGAACTAGAACCAAGACTTGGGAGTAAACATCGAGAGCGTTTGTGCCGAACATGTATGATAGAGGGAACGGAAACTGGGTGGACGTATGCCATTAGTATGGCAGAGATATCCTAGGTAAATTACTCACCTCGTATTCAACAGCCAGCCCTTGTATCGCACGCATGGACCGAGCACTCGAACGAGCTTTCGTTCCTCTGTATACGAGCCTCACTCGACCGAGATCAATCCACGCAGTAGACGTTGCAGAAAGCACATCTCGAAATGATGAATTAAGTAAATGATAATCGCTCCACGGTTTTTGCATCTCGATCTATGATCATGCACCTCCTATCAGAATACCCCAAAGTAGAACGAATGAAAACTCACCCTAGCGAACAAGACATCACAAAAATGGGTCATCACATCCCCGCGACGCATAAAACATAAATCCTCCATGGCGCGCAAATGGGCCCAGAGCTCGCAATCCTCCACCAACACCCGGTTGAGTCTGAACGCCGCGATTTGGCACCGCGGGGAGACCTTGTCGGCAAGGATATGAGGCA
>JAYRCO010000860.1:0-16175 GCA_037042815.1 Ceratobasidium papillatum | reverse complement strand
CGCCTAAACGAGGCGGTTCTAATGGTATATACCATGTGAGATAACTTCTCCTCCTGCGTGTGTGGTGCTCGGATGGGTGTTTTGGTGCTGAGGCCCTGAGATTTTCTGTTTGGCAAACGGTTATGAAAACTGCAATAAATATAAGTGCTTGATGATTTGAGAAATGAATATTGTCGGCGGCATTTGATATTGTAGCGCGACCACGAAGAGTCTGGCGGTGGGTGAGAGTGCCTGGGTCGATGGGATCTGGGACTTCAGCATCATCAGAGGGACTAGTGGCGGGAATTGGGTCTTCAATGTGACGTTGCTTGTGCGGCATGTCGCCAGAGGATGCCATAGGTTAGAAGAGTTAATTAGGTGCGTTTGAATGGAACGACGGGTACTGTCGGGGCAAACACTCTCTATTTTATAGTAGTTACATGGGTGGCGGGATTGCGACGTGTGCACAGCCACACGCTTACTCACCATCCGGCGAATCTTCTGGATCGCTCTCGGTTCGATCCGTCGGTTGCTGACTGAGCACGGTTCGGCTACCGCAATCCGGAAACCGAAATTCAAACCACCAGCTTTTGTGGATAAACCGAATCCGCACGTGCTCTAAGTAGCGCAGAAGCCCCCATGCGATACAAAAAAGCCACCCTCAGACATTTATAATCTGAAAATTCTGTAAGCCCCACGCGGGGCTCGAACCCGCAGCCTTGAGATGACCACGCACATATGGTTACAACTGTACATAACGACGTTAATGAATGTCGACATGCTCGTAAAAGTCTCACGCTCTACCGATTGAGCTAGCAGGGCTTATTGCGCGGCTCAAGATTGTTTTTCGATTTGGCGAGGCTGATTCCAGACACAGCCAGAATCAAAAGTTATAAAACTGGATACAGAGCGAATCATTTAGGAGACAAACAATGCTCCGAGGTGATATTCCCGGAACTGTGCAGTCAGCCACTCGCAAGCGCTAAATGTAACCCTTCGGGGATTATACGGCCGATCTGTGGCAAGAACTTCCCGTGGCTATCGCCGCCATCTTGACTTCTCCCCTTCGAACACGAGGCAGGGACTTTGGTGGCCAGATCGCGGCCCCATGCACAAATATAGAGCTGTCTTTTACTTTTGTTACTTCACCTCGTGTTGAGAGATCTTCCTGCGTTGAGTTTTAAATGGCGAGGATTGTCTCCTTACCTTTCACCCTCTTGACCTCGCACACTCCTCCTTGCACCGATGCCCACTATATGTCCTAGGCTCTTGGAGCGTGGGTTCTGTCTCAATAGCCCATGTCAAAATATACACGACACTTCGAATTTCTGTAGTCCTTGTCGTATCGCTTTAACATCAGCAGCCGAATACAACACTCACGTCCAGACTGCCGGACATAAACAACTGGCGGCCACCTCTCGATGGCTGCATTGTACTCCTTGCGACCAATATTACATTCTCGGTAGTCCTGAACAAACTAGTCACGAAACATCTTCCGAACACATTATTAAAATCTCCAGCCCATCTGCCGCTGGAATCTTGTTTATTAAAGAGCAGACACCACCTAACACAACAAAATGCGAAGCCTGTAATGTGATTGTGCAATCCTCCACGTATGGCCAGCACTGTCGTACGGCGCAGCACACCGCGCGTCTGAGGGTTTCTAATTATCTTAATGCGGTCACCCTGACTCAACAGAACCGGAATGGAGTCGAAGTATCTGGGGACGAGGCTGGACTAGATTTGGGGCTATGGGTCCCGGCGCAAGGGATAAGAGAGCCCGCAGTGATCTGGATATCAAATACACGCTCGGCTCCGGTTTCTTTGATTGAAGCTCGTACATCATCGTCTTTGGGTATACGTCCAGGTCAACAACTGTGGTATGTTCGTGCCAATCATCGCTGCCTACGCCTACTGATAGTTAAGATGCGCTAGTTTCACCATCAATACGATTTCATTACCAGTCTCAATTGAGCTCAACAGCAGAGTGGCGGTGCACGTACTCTTCGTACCCCACGGACAACGCGGTCGCTTCGAGGATCGCTTAGAGCTCGTATTTCGAGACCCAGCTAACAGCGATGTTTTCGTCGTGACTCGCCCTGTACGAGTCATTGTTGGAAACAGTGATTTAGCTACCCTTGCACCGGTGGCAGCTTACACACGACCACTTCGTATCCGTCAGAGAGGCACAAAGATACATGTTATTGAAGGAGGGGAGAGTATTTTTGCTTCGAGCAAATATGCAAGGCGACTTGAGCGTTGCAATATTCCGGCCGATATTAGGCAGCTCCTAACTCGTGGTGGCGTAGAACAACAACTCGACGATTTCAAAAACAGGTTCATGCCAGAGTTTCTGGCAGCTGAATCGTATGTGCAGTACTGGTCAAATTTGGTGCATGCCGAGCACCTCCAAGCCGAGTAAGAACAGATATAATACAGTTAGAAGCCCTGCTCAGTTGACTATTATGAAATTTAGAATAGATCTTAGCAAATTCGACATGGATGACGTGCACCTCGGGAAACACGGCCGGCTATATGAGTACGTACGCTTACGACTACGCCTCCGGATGTGTTAAGCCATTTTAATAGACTCGAAGTCCCAGGATTGGCAGAAAAAAGGTACGCAAATCGAGGAGAAGGTATTTAATGACTATAACCATGCATACAGGCCGTCTGTTCTTAAGGGAGATCGAATCAACGTTCACCCACACGACCGAGAAGACGGTGTTTGGTTTAGAGGAATAGTCCATGAAGTCTTACTCTCAGCTGTTCGAATTTCGTTCCATCCATCGTTCGCCCACCAACCACGAGCTCTCTACGACATCGAGTTCATCCTGAATCCCGTTCCCTTTCTCCGGATGCTTCAAGCGGTCAAAATTAGAAGGCCACGCACAAATATTACATTTCCATCCGTGGAAGATGCAAATATAGCGGATCCCCCGACTATCCACGAACACCCGACAATGGCCGTGTACAATCACTTACTTGATACAAACGAAGAACAACTCCAGGCCATCAAGCGCGTCGTTGAACTTCCAGCTGGGAGCTCTCCGTTTGTTATTTTTGGCCCGTGAGTGTGATGAAGCTGAAGAGAAGACTAGGTTTGACTTGAGTTGCTCGCTCTATTCTACAGACCGGGAACCGGTAAAACCATGACGATCGTTGAGTGCATCAGCCAGCTATTGGACAAGCCGGCTATTCGAGTTTTGGCGTGTGCTCCGAGCAATTCGGCAAGTGATCTTATCGCTCAGCGTCTCATCGACACTCGCAGTCTCGGGTCGGACGAGTTATTCAGGCTCAACGCTGTTTGGCGCCCTCGGATTGGACTACCAGATGAGCTGGCGGAATACTCTCTTTTCAACCGTAATTTTGAGGTCCCGGGCAGAGAGAAACTGTGCTCCTATCGAGTCGTTGTAGCTACTTGCTCTTCTGCTGCCTTGCTTTACGCTCGGGAGATCAATCCCGGGCATTTTACCCATATCTTTGTTGACGAGGCCGGTCAAGCAGGCGAGCCAGAGGTCATGATCCCAGTTTTACCTCTGGCGGATGGAAATACAAATGTGATTCTAAGTGGCGATGTAAGTTCTTGATCTATGCATAGTACTATTTACTTACAACATAAAATTGGGGTTTTGCGCTCTCAAGCCTAAACAGCTGGGTCCAGTCATTCATTCTCCTGTTGCTCGCCAGCTTGGCATGAGTACTAGTTATCTGGAGCGTCTCATGTCACTGCCAGCTTATGACGAGGTCTCGATGCGCGGAATACTGTATGTTCGAATTAGTTCCTATTGGTCTAGATACGCGTTGATATGAGTTGTTTAAAAGGGTAATCAAGCTTTTACGAAATTTCCGAAGCCACGAATCCATTCTATCTTTCCCAAACGAGCAATTCTACAGGAATGAACTTGTAGCTTGCGCCTCTTCAGACATCACCAACACATTCCTATCCTGGAATCGCCTCGCGTCACCAAACTTCCCCATTGTGTTTGAGGCTATTGCTGGTTAGTATCATTTACAATCTAAGCTGAATCAATCATTCTATTTTCAACATTATAGGGGAAGACATGCGAGAGGCAACTTCGCCGTCATTTTTCAATCCTCACGAAGCTTCATTAGTGAAAGAATATGTGCAGGGACTCATACCCGTTGTAGGTAAGACGATGTTCTGTTCTGTTTTTGAACGCTTGTCGATCCCATATTCAGCGACGACAAGGCAAATCGGAATCGTTACCCCATATCGCGCGCAAGTGCGAAAGATTAAGCAACTTCTTCGCGAAATCAATGTCCAGAACATTTTTTTTTTTTTTTAAATCATATATATTAAAGTCGTTTCGAGGCTGGGCCTCATGGTGCGACTTCGCGTGAGGAAGGACAGACGAGACAGGAAAGAGAAGAGAAACAGGAGGTTGCTACTGACGCTGTACTCTAAACGCTAGCTACGGACTGGGTAAGAGGGAGACAATATGGACACGATGATAAACGATGACTATAAGAAATAATAGGCTAAGGGCTATCGTAAAGAATCAGAGAAGCGACGGGTGCGCCGGACATATTCCAGAAGCGCAGTGATACCAATGTTGCACGAGAAAAGAAAAGATAACGAGAGGAACTTTCTCCCCCGCGTGGCCAGGACGTGCTGCCTAATGGCAGCGTACTTCGTGCATCGAATCACGAAGTGCAAGACCGACTCTGGTGCTTCCCCGCAGGCCTGACAGACAGGCGAATCGGCGAGGCGGAGAGTGTGGAGATGTTTGTTGAGCTGGACATGCCCCGTGATGAGGCGGAAGAGGAGGGTTGTGCGAGAACGGTTGAGTTGCGACGTAAGTCTGATGAAGTCGTCTGGTCGGACGGTCGGGAATTTTCCAAGCAGCTTTTGGCCGGAGCTGGTATTCTCCCATCCACGCTGTGCAAAGTCTCGATTGGCTTCTTTGGTGAGATTCTTGGCTAAGCTTTGAGTGATTCGGTGTCTGAACCTTCGGAGGGTACGGGGAATCAAGTCCTGCGGGTATTGTTCGCCCCTGGCCGCCGCCCTTGCCTCCTGGTCCGCTAGCGTGTTCCCCAGGATGCCTCTGTGTGCTGGGCACCACTTCATGGATAACTCTATGCAGTCTTTCCTACCCCGAACTTTCCTCGCTAGGCTGCGGATTGCTGATATCAACTGTTTGGGGGGTCCAGAACATTGATGTGGGAAGCGTAGAGAACTTTCAAGGCCAAGTAAGTAGCGCATACATTGCCACACAAAAACCCCGTTTTACTCAAGGTACATCAAGGAGCGGCAGGTTATCATCCTTTCCACCGTTCGCAGCAACCAAGACTTCTTGTCCTTCGACCTGAAGCATACTCTTGGCTTTGTTGCGAATAAACGCCGACTAAATGGTATGTGTAATTAAACCAACTGGGATAATAAATTATACTCACCCTCGATACAAAGTTGCAATCACCCGTGCCCAAGCACTTTTGATTATAATCGGTGACCCTGCAGTCTTGGGGCTTGACAGTCTGTGGCGCCGCTTCCTGTATTTTGTCTACCATTCAGGTGGATGGAAGGGATCGCCATTCCCATGGGACCCCAAAGCTAATCCAGACGAGCCTGTGGAGAGAACTTCATCTCTCGCCGAGCAAGAAATTATCCAACTCCTTCGTCGAGCAGGAGCCGATGGTACCGATGGCATAGACGAGGATGGGGCTGGAGTGGGGGATGCGTAGGGCGAGCTCGCTAATGATGTTATTGCTCACTGTTAAACTTTTGAATCAATGGCTGGAAATCTGAACTTGAATACGCCGATACATTCGCCGTGGGCCTGGCTAGCTAATAATCTCCCTCAAGTTCAAGGGATTGGGTTGCGTAACCGCTCAGTCGTGTTGCGTAAGCTAAACCGGGCAGAAAAACAGGAGCAGAAGCGCTGAACACACAAAACCAAATACTGCAAGATTTGATATTCCATAGTTTCATTTTTGGACCTGTTGTCTGTTTACCATCAACTACGACCATGGAGACAACCCCAGCTCTTTTTCAGACTTGGTACGACTCCAGCACTCACTTAGAAGATGCTATTCAGCGCTATCACGATGTATCATTAGCTCTCAAAGGCTCGATCACCACTCGATCGAATAACTCTCTCAAACGTGGCGCACTGGATGGGCTCTTCACTAGCGTTCGCACCGATTTTGGATTTTTCTCCTCGAGAAGCATCAAGCTCAAGACGGCTGGTGCAATGCTCAAAGGGATGCTGAACCAGAACACCAAGTCGACTCCGATCCAGTCCCTACCGGGCGAGGTCCTCGTTCTCATCTTCTTGCCCTTGACTCGTGGTCGGTGCAACTACTCCCGGCCAGCGATCGTAAAATCGAAGAGTGTCAGATCACAAGGATGACAGTGAGGATCACTCGCGTATGCGCCGATTGGCGAAGACTGGCTATCAATACTCCTTCTCTCTGGTTGCACCTTGACATGGTCGATGCTCCGTTCTACGGAAGAACTCTAGGTGCTGGCCTGACAAAAAAGCTCAAGGTTCTGTGGCTTGAGCGCGCATGGAATATCCTGATCTCCTTGCAGGTCTGCGTGGAACGCCGTACTGGCGAGGAGTATCAGGATGGCGAATTGACAGAGTTGGTCTCACATTTCGGCAACCTCCAGTCACTTGGGGTTCAGGCAGCCAATCAAACCTCGATAGTTGCAGTGCTTGAATACTGGATGAAAAATGGCGGTACTCCTGGGACTCTGAAGGAACTTTTCGTTGCAGGGCGCAAGCAAACCAGATTTCACCCCGCTCGAGACAATAACAAATATCCACTCACTCTACTAGCAGACTCACTCCTGACTTCTTTACGAGTTCTTCGTATCCGCGATACCATTTTCTACTTCAATTGGATCGTTTGGCACCACCCTTCCCCTCGACTCACGCATCTCGAAATCATAAACGTATCTTCGGACGCTTGCCCTTCCATATTCATGATTTTCTATGCAATTAAACAGTCGCCCGAGCTACAAGTACTAAAACTTGAGTCTCTAAAAATTATAATGATCACAGTACTCCGCGAGAAGATTCCATCCACCTCACTGCAATAGAACGACTCGAATTGATCTATGTATCTCTGGAACTCTGCTCGTGCATTCCTAAAAAAATACATCCCGGGCCAGGCGAGCTCAACCTCCGGCTAGAACACATTGACTCGTCGAACGCCGATGCTCTTCGTTCTTTCCTCGCTCGCTCAAACGTGGCAAAGCTCTACGCTAAGCCTGGGTATGACTGGCCCTCGATTGTGGGCAGCTTGACTACGATTGAAAACCTGCGCACACTAACGCTTGACCTCAAATCCAATGACTACGCCGAATGCAACTCTATCTTGAAGGAGTTTTTGCCTATTCTAGAGACCAAAGACCTTGAAAATCCAGCATGCAGGTGGCCTACCCTAGATGCACTCTGGGTAATTGAGGGGAAACTGGACTCCGATTTGTTCGAAAAAATCATCATGGCACGTCGTATAAAAACCCTAATCCTCTCACTCACACACCTTGATTACCGAACTAGAAATGAGGTTAGAAACCTAGTGCAGAGGATGACCATGGAGAGTGTGCTACCTAACACAGTTATTGACGAGTGGTACAAGATATGTTGATTTATTCAACCATAGCCTATTGCAATCATGAGCCTGAATGTAATTTTTATCAAATGTTAAACTTGTTTTGGTTTCGGTTTTCTCATTTATAATACGAAATTCAAAGCATCCACAACCGAGCCACCCTATATAACTCAATCTATGTTCTCAGACCGGTAGACCGCCCGAAGTTTATACTTGCTCCCCGAAAGGAGCTCAAGGCTGCTATACAACTCACTGCAACAGTTGAAATGGCCTGGTGGAGGACTGTCTAAATTTGAGTATAATCACCTGGCTCTTGATGAGATATATGCGATCTCAGCCATTTGGTTGTGATTCCAAGGAATATAAGTGCGCGCAGCTTCAATCAGCATCGCCAACTTGGACACAGTTGCAGGAGTGGATCAAGCATGATTAACTATGAACACACAAAACCAAACTCTGCAAGATTTGATATACCATCATCTTGTGGCCTCAACGTCCGTCTACATCGACCACGGCCATGAACAAGAGCCAAAATCTGTTTCAAACTTGGTATGATTCAAGTGCGCAACTGTCAGACGCCATACAATGCTACTATAACGCCTCGCTAGCCCTAGAAAATTTGATCACTACTCGATCTAACCACACGTTCGATCGCGGTACTCTTAACAAACTCTTTGCTGCAATTCGTATCAATTTAGAAGCCTTTTCCTCAAGAAAGGAGAAGCTCGCAAGAGCCGACGCGGTGCTGAAACAAGTATTAAATCGGGACACCAAGTCGGTCCCGATCCAGTCCCTGCCAAACGATGTTCTCCTTCACATCTTCTTGCCCTTGACTCGCGGTCGGTGCAACTACTTCCAGACCAGAGATCGCATGATTGGAGAATGCCTAATTACAAACACGACTGTGAGGATCACTCACGTATGTGCCGATTGGCGAAGACTTACTATTAGCACTCCTTCCCTCTGGTCCCACCTCGATGTGGTTGACTCTACATTCCGACTAACTCGAGGTACGGGTCTCACAAATAGACTCAAGGCACTGTGGCTCGAGCGTTCAAGCAATACTCCGCTCTCCTTGCAGGTCTCTGTGGAACGCGACACCCGTGGCAAGAACTATGAGCAGGGCGAATTAACTGGGATAGTCTCACATTTCGGCAACATTCGCTCGCTTGGCATTCAAGCGTACAATAGTATCTCACAAGCTGCGGTCCTTACGTACTGGATGGAGAATGGCGGTGATCCTAGATCTCTACAGGAGCTTTTCGTCGCAGGAAGCCAGCAACCACAAAAGCATTACGTCTCTACTGGAGACAATAGTAGGGACTTGTTTGAGTCACTAGGACGTTCGCTCCAGGATACTTTACGAGTGCTCCGTATACGAAATACCGCCTTCCAGCTTTATTGGATCCTTCGATCTCATCCTCACTTTCAACTCACGCACCTTGAAATAGTAGGCGGGCCTCCGCACACCTGTCCTACAATATCCTCATTCGATTGCATAACTAGAGAATGCCCTGGCCTACAAGTTCTAAAGCTAGAGTCGCTAAATAACGACATTTATACAGAAACTCCGCCAGGCAACCCCGTCTACTTAACAGCACTGGAGCGACTTGAGATAATCAACGTATCCCAATATCTCTGCTCGTTCCTTTTGGGTACAATCCATCCTGGACCCAACGAGCTCAGCCTACTACTAGAACGCGTTGGCTCATCGAGTGCCGATCCTCTCCGCACTTTCCTCTCTCGCTCAAACGTGACAAAGCTCTACGTCAAGCCTGGATCCGACTGGTTCACAATTGTAGACAGCTTGAATACGATCACAAACCTGCGTGCGTTGACACTCAACCTCGGAGGTCGTTGTGGTCCCATCAAGGATGGAGCCTCTATTTTAAGCAAGCTTTTACCCTGTGCAAAACCTGGAGAGGCTAAAGGTCAGACGTATCGATGGCCTCAACTAGATACTCTCTGGTTGATTGAAGGGCAACTCGACGCCTGTCTATTCGAGAATATCCTCGAAGCACACCATGTGAAAACCTTGATCCTCTCGCTCACGAATATTGATGGTGATAAGCAGGGGGATTGGGACCAAGTGCAGAAGGTGATATGGGAAGATGTACCACCGAACGCCGTTGATGGCTGGTATAATAGGGGCTGATTCGTCCAACTGTACCTTAGTGGTGGCTGGTTTGAACATGAATTTAAAACACATAAGAATGACGAGTGATGCAATAGATGCTGATTTATTCAATCGCAGCTTGTTATCATACAGTCATGAACCTGAATGTAATTTTTGTCAAATGTTAAACTTGGCCTGGTTCCGATTTCCCCAGTTATAGTACGAAATCCGAGCCATCCACAACCAAACCACCCTACACAACTCGACCTCTGTTCTCGGACCGGTTGACCACTTGATACTTAATTGCCTTAAATGCGATACAATCCCCGAAAGAGCACAGGTACCATATAACGCTACTAAGATAATCGAAACGCCAACCTCTGGTCCAGCGGTACGCTGTCTAAATCTAAGGATAACCGCGTAGTTTTTGATAGCATGTATGC
Organism: Ceratobasidium papillatum; assembly: GCA_037042815.1. Classification (NCBI taxonomy): domain Eukaryota; kingdom Fungi; phylum Basidiomycota; class Agaricomycetes; order Cantharellales; family Ceratobasidiaceae; genus Ceratobasidium; species Ceratobasidium papillatum. The sequence continues at coordinate 6,053 of JAYRCO010000860.1, read as the reverse complement.
GATCCCAGATGTTAGTGCGATTTAGGATGAAACCCGTTGTTTAAAATTTCAGTTGACAGTGACTCAGCAACGCATTTAGTATCTTATGCTGCTCAACCAAGAACGATACGGCTAGATCTTGAGGAGGTTATTCTGAGATGCCAGCGTTCTGGATCATGTTTGAAATTTTGAATAAATCCCGAGGAGCGGTTGTGCCGTCACTGTGATTCCGGTCGGCCGAGCATAATTCAGCGCAGGTTCAAGAAATCTAATGGCGCAAACACTCAGTTTCAGCATTTCCTCGACGGCTAGCCCGTATTTAGCGCTATCTGAGTATGAGTGGATGAAACTTTATACACATTGCTAACTTAAACAGAAACGCAGGAGCAGACCAAACATGAACGCACAAAACCAAACTCTGCGAAATTTGATATACCGTTGGTTTCATTTTTGGACCTGCAGTCCGTTTACTGTTTGACCACAACCATGGACACAACTCCCGCTCTCTTCCAAGCTTGGTACGAATCTAGAAAGCAGCTGGCGGATTCCATCCAATGCTACTACGATGCATCACTAGCTCTTGAAAACTCAATCACTACCCGATCGAGCAGCTGTTTCGAACGTGGCGCACTCGATACGCTCTATGATACGATTTACACCGATTTGGAACATTTATTTTCGAGGAAGAACAAGCTAAACACGGCCGGTGCGATGCTAAAACGAATACTCAACCGAAATATCGAGTTTGTCCCGATCCGGACCCTCCCAGACGAGGTCCTCGTTCATATCTTTTTGCCCCTGACTCGTGGCTGGTGCAACTTCTTTCCGACCAGCGAGCGCCCAATCGAAGAGTGCGAGATCACAAAGACAACAGTGAGGCTCACTCACGTATGTGCCGATTGGCGAAGACTTGCTATCAGTACTCCTTCCCTCTGGTCGCATCTTGATATGGTCGATAACAGATATGTGTCAACTCGGGGCGGGGGCCTCCGTAATAGGCTCAAGTCGCTGTGGCTTGAACGGTCAGGCAATACTCCGCTTGCCCTTCAGATCTCTGTGAAGTATGGGACTGGCGAAAACTACGAGGATGGTGAATTGACTGAGATGGTCTCTCACTTTGGCAAGATCCGCTCACTCGGTATTCAGGCGGCAGATTACACCACACACCTTACAGTACTCGAATATTGGGCAAAGAACGGTGGTATTCCTAGTGCTCTGAAGGAGTTTTTCACTGCGGGGCGGAAGAAATCTTACGGCGATCCTTGGGACGGACGCGGCAGCAGCCTGCTCGGACCAGTGCTGGCCGACTGCTTGAATGTCTTACAGGTGCTTCGTGTCAGGAATATGTCTTTTCTTTTCGATGCATTTATTTTTCGCCTTGGCTGCCCTCTTCAACTCACACATCTGGAGTTCATAGATCTACCTTCATTCAGCTGCTCTTCATCGTGGTTCCTCGTATACGCGCTTGGGCTGTGTCCCAAGTTACAAGTGCTGAAGCTCGAGTCCTTAAAGCCACAGGATAACGGCTACAGCCCGGAAAATAAACCTATCAGCTTTCCCGCACTGGAGAGACTCGAACTGATCGATGTATGCTCGGATCTTTGCTCGCTCCTTTTGAGTCAAATTCATCCCGGGCCTGGCGAACTCAGCCTACGACTAGAAAACCTTGCCAATTCAAACGCCGATGCTCTCCGTTCTTTCCTCCCTCGAGCAAACATAACAAAGCTCTACATCAAACCTGACTATAACTGGATCTCGGTCGCGCGCGTATTGACTACGATCCCAAACCTACGCACATTAGCGCTTGATCTCAAGATTCACAACGATCGCTACTCGCGCGACGAGTGCGACTCGATCTTGGAAGAGTTTATGCCTATTCCAGGATCCGGAGATACGTGCTGGTGGCCCGAGCTGGATGTGCTCTGGCTGATTGAAGGAAAAATCAACGGCAGTTGGCTCAAAAAGAATCTCCAGGCGCGCCGTGTAAAAACTCTAATCCTCTCGCTCGCAGACATTCAAGACCAAGAGCCAGGGACTTGGGAGTTGGTACAGCATGGGATTCTGGAGTCGAGGCTGCTACCTAACAGAGTTGTCGATGAGTGGTATAAGAGGTGTTGATTCCTTGGTGTTTGGTCGTGTATTTGGATATAAAATTTATAAAGTATTATACTGGTCTTGGTCTTAAATATTCTGCTCGCTATGTTGTGATCGTGAAGGGGAATAGACTTGGTGTAATATCGGCCGGAAAGTTTTCATACGTTGTTATGATGTAGCGCCCCCGAAGATCAAGCATGCACGCGACCTTTTGATTGAATACACGTGATCGCGATTATTGGTTGCCTTGGCAAACGACAAAAATAAACTCGTTGCTTGGCACTCTGATTACCGGCGACAGGCAACGCATACCTGCCACCCCAAAAAGATAAGCGTGTGAGCGACATGTTCATGCGTCACTCCTCGTGTCCGCAGCACACAATAACGTTCGAACATCACACACACGCGCCATATTATCCAGATAACGAAAGGTATATGTCAAATGAGTGTATATCACTAGAGCACAAAACCGTCAAGACCAGCATCCAAAAAATACGATGACCATGCACAACGTCTGTTACTCGAGAGAAGAGAGAAATAGTCCATGGGAGGGAGATACTAAACAAAATAGATGCGATATAATCAAAACCCGAAGAATAGCAGTACTATCGTGAAAGTTTTAGAGGGCCGCGATGACTCCCAAAAGACCACCGAATCCGACTACACCAGCGACGAGCATCGCCGGGACTGTAGAGCCCTGGGCGTTGCGCATCGAGGCGTTGGAGGTGGACGTAGCACTTGCACCGCTGGTACGCGACGCAGAGGAAGCACCCGAGTGCGAAGAGGAGGCAGCAGATCCGGTGGCGGCAGCGCTGGAAGCACCGCTCGACGCGGTGGCAGCAGCAGAGGTGGCCTACGTAATGAAATGTCAGCTATGCAGATCCCCGGCTATGTGGCAGTGGAATGACTTACAGCAGCGGCGTAGAGATCGTTGGACTGGTATTGGACACAGTTGGAGCTCTTCGGGATCGCAGGGGTGTACGGCACGGTGGTGATGGGTCCGAGGGACTCGGCAGGCTGGTAGTAGGTCACGGTCTGGCCATTGGAGACATACTGGCCAGGAAGCTCCATGCTGTCCGAATCACACTTCTCGAAGGTTCCATTGACATACGCAGCAGGGGCGTTGTAAGAACAGCCGATACGATCGTAAATATGCTGGCAGTATCCGGCGGGGTTTGTGCCAGCAGGATTGCACGCCTTGTAGCAGAACATGTTGCCACCCATGAAGCTACGAATCGAAATAAGTAAATGACGATATGCGCGTGGACGGTGCTTACTTGGTCCACTCGATTGCCTGGGTGTAAGTGGTGTTGCTGCCTCCCCATGCGTTGGAGAAGACAAGTCCACCAATAGGGTTACCCTGCTCATCGGCACCATGGGGATCGAGCTCACCACCCTCGTCAGCGGATTGCATGTTAATCTGGGTCTGATCAATGAACCCGGTGACCTGGATGTAATCCGGAGTCTTGAGGAACTGAACACCCTGCAACGCGCCAGGAGGGATAACACGGGTGCCATGTCCCTTCTTGGAGCACCAAGCAACCTCGGCAGCCTCGGTATCGGCAATCAATGAGTTGGGGGTGCCGGGAGCCCACAAGCAGAAGTCTATACAAAATTTTTAAGAATCGTCATTTGGGCTGAGACCGAGTCCGACTTACCATCGATCGAGTTGAAAAACGAAGTCTGGCAGTTGGACTGCTGGTTCTCGGTCGTCGAGTTGCAGATGTTAAATCCGAACTGGGGGCCACGCAGAATCTGCTCTGGCGAGACTTGGTAGGGCTATCGAGAGTACGTTAGCTAGATTGACGCCAGGTGAGCGTATGACGCACCAAGTCCGGGTAGGTAAATTTCTTATCGGTAAGCGGGGTGAGGGTAGTAGTCTGGGCGGCGGCGGCAACAGCAAGAACTGCAACAGAAACGATAGAGCGAGCGGCGGGCATGATTAGATCGATGTAGGTAGCAAGAAAAAAAGTAGAGCGATGCGCAAAGTAGCGAAAAAAAGGCGGGTGGAGGTGGGAACGATGTAGAACAACCGCAGCAGCAACGCGCATCATATATGCCCCCTCTATTTTCGGACAAGGGTCCACCATGCCTTCCGATAGAATAAGCCTCTATTAATAGCTCACCCATATATAGAATCTTACAGGCACACCCGGATTATGTCAGCTCGGCCGCACCGTCCCCCGCAAGGGTTTTCTGTGGTTGAGAAAAAACGTATGAATTGTTCCCGCATGTGAGAAAAGGAGAGATGCGCGAGGCCTCGTTGTAGGCTAAAATATCTATTTTAATCGACGAGACAAGTGGTCATCGAAGCCGAAGCATGCGTTTGATGTCTTGTGAATTTCAACCGACGGCAGTCATGCGATGTCCCAATTGGTTTTGACTTTTTGCCGGAACACCGCATCACGTCAATCTACCACTCACATTGTCCGCCAGACTAGGCCTGCACCCGAACAGACGCCCACATACCAAATGATGGCAGCCCGCTTTGCGTGGAACTAACACCCGCAGCAATACGGAGCCCCACGTCCACGCATTCAAGTTATGTAAAGGGGCAATTCCCATGTGCATCTGTTAAATACAAAACAATAATACAACTCAATACCCAATACCAACCAGCATATAATATATAAATAAACAACAAAGTCTAATCGTTAGTCGCTCTTGGCGGCTTGGTATCCAGCTCGCATCTTGGATATCAGCGACTCTATTTGATAGGGCTTGTTGCATTACTGGTTAGACTATGCATTCAGGTATTGATTTGATTTGAAGGCTTACTTTGATCATCACGTCGTCTACCCCTGCGTCCCGCGCAGCTTGCACCTGTTCAAGACGAGCGTTCCCCGTCAAAGCAATCACAAAACTCCTCGTGTTCAATCTCCCGTCTGCTTCCCTCTGACGAATCTCTCGCGTTGCAGTAAACCCGTCCCTGCGAAAAAAAGAAATTAGAAAAAGGGTCGACATCAGGCTTGGTTCACGTACATCACGGGCATCTCAAGGTCCATCTGACGTTATCGTTCAAGTTAGTGCAAAGAACGAGATAACAGATAGACCAAACGTACCAATACAACATCATATTTTCCAGAGCCTGCACTACCAGGTGTAGCCTGCTCAGACTTTTCAACAGCATTAACAGCTTCAAGCCCATTCGAAGCCAACGCAAACGTAAACCCAGCTCGCTTCATCTGCCGCCTATTACAAAAAAGAAAAAAATCAGTCGCGCCTCGCTACTGCGGTCCCAGAAATAGCTTCCTTACGCCAACACAGTCTACGCCACACACGTCAATGTCACATACAAGGCACACGACGAAACATGAGCCACAAACCTGATTGATCTTGTTGTCCTCGGTGATGAGTATATGCAACGGGCGGCTGAGATGGAGGTTTGGTGTGTCTGGGAGCGGTCGGGAGCCGGACCTGACGGATGTTTTGGATACTGCACTGGCTTTTGAGTGCATTGAGGCTGATCGACGGACTCGGGGTAATAGGATTTGAGGACCGCGGCTGGTTGAGGGTATGGTCCCTCGGATGAAAAAGCGGAACATGGCGCCTTTGCCTGGATAAATAGTATTGGTATATTCAGACTGGCTTAACTGGGATACAACACTCACCAAGCTCGCTAACTACTTCTATCCTTCCACCCATGAGGTCTAAGAGAAAATCAGTCTAGCGTGGCGCCAAGAATGCATGGTATACTTACTACACAATTGTCGGCATACGAATAACCCCAGCCCAGATCCACCAAATACATGGTGCGCGTTCTAAGAGCCAGTTAGATGTACTAATAGATTCGCCTGAAAATATAAACTTACGGATCCTTGTTGGAACCTATCCAATATTATCGAATCACAGTAAGTTTTAACGCCTGACCAATACATCTAAGCTCTTACCGCTGGAACAAAAGCGCCAGGTCCTCTTTCTGCAACCCCGGCCCCGAATCCTGCACAGAAACATAGACGTATGCCGACATGTCGCCCGAC
>JAYRCO010000086.1:0-52157 GCA_037042815.1 Ceratobasidium papillatum | reverse complement strand
CGACAATAATAGACTTGCCTTCTTGCTCGACTTTACCCCTCCTTCCCTCTCTACATCATCCAATATGTCCCAGAAGATTAGCTCCCAGTCGGTCCAACCGCCGGTCGTCCAAGCTGCAATGCCTAAGAAGAAACCGTATCCATTTTGGCTGGGAGGTGAGTCATCTAGCTTGGTATCGTTTGAAGACGTGTAGCTGATAAGGTACCAGGTGTTGCGGCCAGTATAGCTGCGTCCATCACTCAGTATGTAGTCCTGATGTGCACGCGATCGTATATCTAATTGCCTGATGATCGACAGCCCGTTGGATTTGACAAAAGTCAGACTGCAAGCGTCTGGTGATAAACGGATGATCGCGTCGTTGCAGAAGACAGTTCGTACAGCCGGTGTGTTCTATCTACATCTCTTATTATTCATAATTTGCTAATGTTATATTGATTAAAGGCATACGAGGTCTATTCGATGGGATATCAGGCACGCTCTTCCGCCAAATGACATACTCGCTCTGTCGTTTCTGGGCATACGACGAAAGCAAGAAGCTCGTTCATTCTGGTTCGTCCCATCCCATCCATTTAATCTCACTCCATCCTCCCGCTCATACTCTCCTACAGGTCCAAACATGCCAGGATGGAAAATGGCTCTCGCAGGTTCGATGGCAGGCGGTATAGCAGGCATAGTCGGGAACCCCGGAGGTGTGTCCTCATCCTCTCCATTCCTCCGCGGTCACGAGAAACTGATGTCATGTTAATGAACAGAGATCCTGATGGTTCGGATGCAGGGCGATTTCGCGAAGCCGCCGGAGAAACGATTAAACTATAAGAATTGTTTCGATGGGCTGTTCAAGGTTTGTCTCGTCTGTTGGGAGCGGGGGTTGGGGCTGATTGGTTTGAGGGGGTAGATGTTGAGAGATGAAGGGCCGTCGAGTTTGACTAGGGGTTTGGCTCCGAATGTGTTTAGGAGTATATTGATGAATGCTTCTCAGTTGGCATCGTGAGTTTTTCGGTTTGGATGTGAGATTGTGCTCATGGAATCCTCGGTTCGTAGATACGACTTTTTCAAGATAAAGCTTTTAGAAACTGGGATGTTTGAGGATAATATCAATCTACACTTTACAGCGAGTTTTGCAGCGGTACGTCTATCTATCTTATCCTTTTCACCTTGTACTCATTCGACCGTAGGGAACCGTTGCGACGAGTACGTTGTCACCATTGTCGCCCTTCTCTCGCAATCCTTATATATTATTGTTATAGCCGTCTGCTCTCCAGCTGATGTACTCAAAAGTCGAGTTATGAACGCATCAGGACCAGGGTCATCAGTACGTCTATCCTTGTATTTGTCTCGAGGCACAAATCTTAGCACCTATGAATAGTCAACCTTGGCGGTGATTCGAACGTCGATTGCGAATGAGGGACCTATGTTTATTTTCAAAGGGTGCGTTTTCAATTTATCTCTTATACTCTGTTTGTTTTATCCTGGGCGTTTCGGTGCTCGTTCGCACCTATCCCTTCTTCCTATCTCATCTTGGTTCGGTCTATCTTATCACTTTCTCTCTAACCCGATCTCCCTCTTGCTATCTTATCTCCTTTCTTTCTATCATAATACTCTCTCAACATGTTCGAACATCTCAAAACTAATCTAAAACATTTATCTACAGATGGGTTCCAGCATGGATGCGACTCCAACCAACAACGATTCTTATCTTCCTCACATTCGAACAGCTCAAGAAAGGCGTAGACGTATCTAGATCTAAAGGTTATGATTTCTTCTAGATGGGTTTGTTTAGAGGGACAATTGTGTATGTGTATTTTACTATTGAACTGAATGAACTGGATGAAGGAACATTGATGAGCGGCAAGAATGGATATTTGTATGATTGATGAGCGGTTCGATTTTATCTTATCTTATCTGCTGCCCATCCCTTAGCTCCCAGCGGTCATGCTGTATACCGTCAAGGAGAACTGAGCGGCGTGAGCCCATCTTTTGTCCTTTTGAATACACGCTCATTACGTTCTGCCCTTCTGCTCCAGATATGAATACTTTACTGCTTCAATAAGAACATCGAGTTGCGATTCTTTCAGAGCCGTGAATTTCAATTCGTCCCAGTACATGCGCCGTATCTATCTATACTATTCTACAATCTCTTAGAGTTGGCGGCGGTGCGACGGGCCTAGGCCGTACGATAGTCTCGATGCCAAAACGGTCAGAACTTTCTCATCGTTCGAATCATTCTCTGACATTCTCTACCAGTTTTAGGATCTTTAGTATTATCCCACGCCAAGAAGCCCTTCAGCTGTGAGCATCGATGTCAGATGTAGCACGTGAGACCAGTCGGGTACCCGTGCCTCGTTCATCCAAGACGCGGCGTCGACGCGGTCGTGATCTACACGTGCTATGATAGCGTGAGAAAGATCGCCCCTATTTACCTCTAGGTGAGTATATAAGAAACCCATTCGCTAGGTGAGATGTTCATACGAGCTAGCTCGTTGTTTCATCATCACTTCCAAACTCGTTCAATTCGCCATGGTTACTGTCAAGCTTCACGGGGTACATTACTTATCTCATGTTCACTACACAATATTTTTCTGACATTTTTTGATTCATAGATACCCTATTCGACCTGCACCAGGCGTGTGCTCATGACTGCTAGTGAGATCGGGGTCAAGGTTGAGATTGTTCCGGTCGATCTGGCCAAGGGTCAACACAAGACCGAGGAGTATATCTCAACGAAGCATCCGTTTGGTATCATCCCTGTTCTCGAGGTGTGTAATCTTCATTCACCAAACTCAGTATTGAGCTATAACAAAACGTGACTAGGACGAAGATGGATTCCAAGTCTACGAGTCGCGCGCTATTTCTCGCTACATAGTCGCTAAATACGGCAAGGGCTCTTCTCTCCTCCCACCCCCGACCGACGTCAAGGCATACGGTCTCTTCGAGCAAGCCGCTAGCATCGAATACTCTTCGTTCGATCCCGCTGCGTCTGGTCTAGCCTTTGAGCGCGTATTTGCCAAGTAAGTCTGTGAGATCTTGTAAAAACGCCTGTTTGATCTAATCTGCGATATAGGAACAAGGGATTGACCCCCAACGAAGCCTTGGCGGAGAAGTACGTAACCACTTTGAGGGCCAAAATGGACGGTTATGAACGTATTCTGTCAAAGAATAAGTATCTCGCTGGCGAGGTAAGATCCAATCTTGGTTCATATGATGCATATACTCAAATGTAAGCTGTAGACCCTTACCCTGGCCGACTTGTTCCACCTCCCGTACGGTGCTATGACCTACAAGCTCGAGCCGTCGCTGTTTGACGAGAAGCCTAATGTCAAGAGGTTAGCATAGGTATCTTGTTTAGTGTATGTTTCTAACTTAATTGATTTATAGGTGGTGGGATGATATCACTTCGCGTGAATCATGGAAGGCAGCTAACTCGTATTAGAGTACATGCATGCATATAGCTCGGCTGGAAAACTTTTGAATTAACTTTATTACCACACTCTCTGCTTGGCGCTACTAGTAAAGTCATGATCATCGACCAAAACAGGCAGATTACAAACGAGCCAATCTTGCAGGAATAAGATGGATGCATGAATCGATTTGACGGGTTCAGTCCAGGGACACAACCAGAATAAATGACTCCGAGAAAGCAGCCAGGAAAGGAAAGCCCGAACGCGCCATGAAAGAGTCATACACATACAAAATATGGTCAAATCTATGAGGGACTTGCCGGGCTCAGTTGATATGATCGGCTGATCTGGCAGGCACGCGTCGCGACCACCAGGGCCGCCCACCAAAACAGTTCAATATCAGAGCAACACAGCCTCTCGACAATACATTCTACCTATAACTAAACACCACTAATAGTGCGACTAGCAGCACCACTCGCATTAGGAGAGCATGTTCGATGCGATGAGTACTTGGGAATCAGGTCTACTTTTATTCTAGACGAGTTTATAGTAAGTGAGTTTTCTACACTTGATCCAAGTCTCGTCGGGCAAGTCGGCAGCGGAAATCAATATTGAGGAACTACAACATCTGGATCATAGTGCATGGCAGTGTGGGACCCTAAAAGTACGGTGGGTGATACCCGGAGTACGTCCTTTCTCGATCCTTGAATGTCATGTTCTCTTGACTCCATAGAGCGAAATAATATAAGTATGCGTTTCTTGCACCTACCGGGCCAGTCGATTGGTCTCTCAGATCTCCCCTTCCTCCAGCTCCAACTCAAAATCTCATAGACTCACTCCTCATAATGGCTAGCGTCAAGATTTATGGGGTTGGTGACTCTATTTGAATGATATCTACATATCTGAACCCATTTTTACAGCACGTTCTGTCCGGTAACACGAAGCGCGTTGCGGTCATATGCAACGAGCTGGGTCTGAAATACGAGCTGGTACCTATTGACTTGCCCAAAGGGGCTCACAAGGAGCCCGAGTACCTTGCGAACATGCAACCATTTGGCGCCATTCCTGTTTTCGAAGTCAGTTAGACTATACTTAGTCGGGTGGAGGTATAGATTGACGTATTTCTGTTACAGGATACCGATGGAACTAGAATCTATGAGTCTCGTGCGATAACTCGCTACCTCATCGTCAGATATGGCAAGGATAGTGGCCTGCTACCGCCTGTGACAGACACCAAGGCATACGGTCTATTCGAACAGGCGGCCAGCATAGAATACTCTGCTTTTGACCCGTCGGCAAGCGGATTAACTAGAGAGTGTCTGATCAAGCCGTACGCACTCTGTTTGAGAAACCTAGTCTCTCCAAGCGTCTTACTTTTCACTTAGGATGTTTGGCGACAAACCCAACGAGGCGCTTGTCGCTCATTATAGAACCACCTTAAAGACAAAGCTTGAGGGCTATGAGCGTGTGTTGGCCAAGCAGAAGTATCTCGCCGGAGATGTGAGCCACCCATGAAACTTTACTAGGATTCGGATTAATCAGTCTCTTTGCAGAAAATCACTTTGGCTGATCTCCTCCACTTACCCTATGGCAGCACTCTGAATAAGGTCGACCCTACTTTTATTGGAGCACAACCCAACGTGAAGCGTTGGTGGGATGATATCAGCTCTCGCGAGTCATGGAAAGAGTTTAAATGAGTATTCTCATCATGTTCAACCTGATAGCATGATAGTGCAAGTCGTGAACCATGGGCCAAAAAGTGCTTGTTTGTAATGGAAAAAACGGAAGAGTCAATCAAAATTTCTCTAGGTCTACAGCTGCTATATGTGAATGTTGATCTGTTTTCGTGTGCTGATGATCTCAAATGCCAGCTAAAGAACCGTTTGGTGAACCGTGCTTGACGTAGTGCCCCTGGTTGTCGCGCGCTAGGAGCGCCCCCGCCCGGTCAGACCAGGGGTGACCGACCTCCGGCGTGTGCAGTTTCATTATTTTATCAGAATAAATGACCTAGATCCTTCGGCTACGAGCGTCATATTTGTCCTGGGTCTTGCAGATATGTGTAAGTAAGTGAGTATATGCGGCAGTCACGTGAACCAGTAACGGCCTCGAATCTCTATTCTACGGTGGAGCTTGCGCGAAGTCATTCAGTAAATAGAGCATGATTAGTTTATGTGAGATCAATCACACACTTTGCGTGAACATACTTTAGAATGAAACAGGAAGGACCGAGCTCGAGGCTGTGACTTGTGTCGGTCATCCTTATCACGTGGCCGCGAGGCTGTTCCGTCTGACTAAACCCGAAGCACCCGCCATTCAGTTTCCATCAATTGACACATCTCGAGCGCGTCAGCGAATGAATAAATCTCACAGACAGATGAGTATTGCCTGACTAAGGAACTGTTGAATCCTCATGAGGTGTGTCACAAATGCTTACTCCTTTATTCAGCGTCATCTATTTCTGAGTAACTTCATGACCAACTGCGGTACGGCTAATGGAAAGATCCATCCTATGCAATGCATCCGGAATGGTATAAGTAGGCATGTCTGAAATCTACCTAGCCCATCATCTAGTCTTGCATACTTCAACAGCTTCGAACCCAAGGTCTACACTCTATCTGCACAATGGCCAGCGTCAAAATCTACGGAGTTTGTAAAGCTAATAGAGGTTGCGCCTACGAGCTGACAGACTTTGTGATTAGAACATCATGTCCACGTGCACGAAACGCGTTGCGACCGTCTGCAACGAGCTCGGTCTCAAATATGAGGTCGTTCCAGTTGACATTATGAAAGGGGCTCACAAGCAACCCGAGTACCTCGACACCATGCAACCGTTTGGTGTTATTCCTGTTCTCGAGGTCAGCCAAGAAACAATCTGGGAGGATCTGAACTCTTACTAATGTTTGTCGATTACAGGACGCCGATGGGACTAAAATTTACGAGTCTCGCGCTATTGCTCGCTACCTCACCGCCAAGTACGGCAAGGATAGTGGACTGTTGCCTCCTACAACCGACTTCAAGGCATATGGCCTATTCGAGCAGGCTGCGAGCGTCGAGTACTCTTCTTTTGATCCATCAGCGAGTGGATTGACTAAAGAGCGCGTTTTCAACCCGTATGTCTTGAATCTCGCAAATTCACCCCTGTTCAAGCGCCTAACTATTTGTTTAGCATGTTTGGTGCAGAGACTAACGAGGCACTAGCCGCCCACTACGAGGCTAACCTTAAGACTAAGCTTGAGGGCTATGAACGTGTTTTGGCCAAACAAAAATATCTCGCTGGGAACGTGAGTCGTCTATTGTGCCCTGATAAGTTTCAGCCTAAAGAATACCTTATAGAATCTTACCTTGGCCGACCTCTTCCACTTACCTTACGGCAGCTTCTTGAACAAAATCGATCCCAACCTTATTGGATCCAAGCCCAACATGAAGCGTTGGTGGGACGACATCAGCTCTCGCGAGTCTTGGAAGGCACTCAACTAGAGCTATGGTCTCATAATCATCCGTGCTCCGCCCGAGTCTGCGGAGATTAGTTCAATGTATTATATTTTGGTGCGATCAACACTAAGAAAAAATGTTAGCGAGAGTTATACCGACGAGAGTAAAGATGCGTGCCTATCACCATCATGCGACGGAGCGCATATTTCTCATCCATTATTTCACTAAATTAAACCACTCAAAATCTTATTGACGATCTTTGCCAAGGTAAACCCCAATAAACACTCAAGCATGTATAAGTAGTGCATCTCGAGATCCCTCTTCCTTGCGGGGCTAGTTGTCACGGAAAGCTGGTACCACTTTTTAATGAAATATATGCTTTGAGCATCATTCAGGTATGATACTGTACCGGCACCTCCTCGGCCAAACTGGCTTTTGCTAGTTAGAGCCCTGGTGCTGGCTAAGCCGAACGAGTGCCCACTAAATCAAAGTAGCACGTGCTACTGGCGCTCATTGAGCTTGGCTAGCACCAGCGCTCTAACTAGTGCTAGCTAGCCAAATCGGTTTTGGCCGAGTCCACATTGCGAACGATATTTTTAAAGGCAGACATGTTGCCCTCTATCCAACCGGCTGACACCCGAATTTTTGAGGCACTTATAGGGTCATCTGTGCACTTGTCCGTTCTATTTCGTACGTCCCACTGCGGAGGAAGCAGTACCCCGCACGGGTTTGTTGCCAATCCGAGCCACGGGCGGCTTGGATGGTTGGCTTCCTCCCTTCTGATTGGTAAGGCCGAGCCCAGATGCGTCAGCACTTTACCAATCATGCAAAGAGAACCAGGGTTTTCAGTAACGTGTCCAACCGCCGCATTTGCTTTATAACATGGAGTTGAAAGAATATAAATAGTGCATATGGGACATATCCGACACATCATCAAACACCTCTCATATCCTCGTAGCTTCAAGTCTCAATATTCTACAATCTACCCTTCACAATGACAAACCTGCTCAAGATCTATGGGGTTTGTACCCTCATCCTTACTCAAAATTTTCAAAGTTTACGCCTTGTGTTCATTAGAGCCCCCTTTCCACTTGCACGAAGCGTGTTGCGACCGTGTGCAACGAGCTCGGCCTAAAATATGAGATTGTTCTGGTGGATTATGCGAAAGGTGCTCACAAACAACCAGAGTATCTCGAGACCATGCACCCATTTGGGCTTGCTCCCGTTTTCGAGGTTAGCTAAGCGCTAAGCAAGTCGGGAATACTAACCAAAGACTGTTAATCATAGGACACAGACGGAACCAAGCTTTACGAATCTCGTGCCATTGCTCGCTATATTACCGCCAAGTATGGGAAAGATAGCGGTTTGTTGCCTCCTACGACCGACATCAAGGCATATGGTCTTTTTGAACAAGCTGCCAGCGTCGAATATTCGAGTTTTGATCCACCGACGAGTGGGTTATACTATCAACGCATGGTGAACCCGTATGTTTTACGTCTGATCAGTTAGATTTACATCAACGTCTGACTCTCTGGGTAGCATGGTTGGCATCGAGACTAACGAGGCCGTTGTTGCGCATTACGAAGCGAGTATCAAAACCAGGCTTGAAGGCTACGAGCGTGTCTTGTCGAAGCAAAAATATCTCGCCGGAGATGTAAGCCGTTTCACAAACATTACTTTATCTGATGTTGATCAACTTCGTATAGCATATCACTTTGGCGGATCTCTTCCACCTACCTTACGGCGCCTTTTTGAATACCTTTGATCCCAGCCTCATCGCATCGAAGCCCAGTGTGAAACGCTGGTGGGACGATATCAGCTCTCGCGAGTCTTGGAAGGCGGTCAACGTATAAGATTACGGTTTCATTAAACAATAAGATTTTTCAGTACTTTGCGCATAAAACACAAATATCCCTCAGAACTGATCAGCAGTTGAGATTTGCGAGCGTAAAAGACTAATATAGATATAGGGGGCTATATGCGCGTATCAATCGCGGTTATTGAGGCACAAATCGTCTGAACTGGATGCCTCGCTATTTCTTCATCCGCGATGCTATTGTACGTAAGAAACGACCGCGCGGTAATTCACCCGGCCATCCCGGTGACGCGCGGTAATTCAAGAGTTTGAAGTAACGTAGAGGACGTATAAAACTACCTGGTGTGTCCTCTGTCTCCCCAACCAACGTTCTCTCCAATACGCCATGGTCGCCATCAAGATTTACGGAGTACCTTTTCTCCTTTTACTCAAAGGTGTTCATACTGATTCGTTCCTTCATCCAGATGAAAGGGTCTTCGTGCACTCAGCGTGTAATCATCGTCTGCAACGAGCTCAGCATCGACTATGAGTTAATCATAATCAACCTCGCGACCGGCGAACAGCGGAAGCCCGAGTATCTGGAGAAGATGATCCCGTTCCCTCAAGTTCCGGTTCTCGAAGTACGTTTTCCTAATACAGCTGACTAATCCAACCCCGGCTGATACGGCATAGGACGAGGATGGAACCAAGATATTCGAATCACGCGCAATCGCTCGATATCTTGTGGCCAAGTACGGTAAACACACAACTTTGATGCCAGACCCCAGTGATCACAAGGCATACGCCATGTTTGAGCAAGCGGCGAGTGTAGAGTATTCGTCATTTGATCCTCCAACTGCGACCTTAGTTGGTCAACGGGTCATCTTTCCGTGAGTTGATATGATAGGAGCACGGAGTTCACAATTAATTGTAATGCGGGAGATAGAAAGTACGGTATGCCTGTGGACGAAGCTGCCGCGGTCAAAGCCGAGGGGACACTGAAGTCTAAGCTGGAGGGATATGAACGAATTTTGGCAAAGCAAAAGTACTTGGCTGGCAATGTAAGTCTCATACATTTACTTGCGTTGGAGATATGAGTTCCTGACTACTTCTAGCTCATCACGCTGGCTGACTTGTTCCACATCCCACCGGGAACGTACTTGGACAGTTACAATCCAACAATCCTACGAGCAAGCCCAAACGTTAAGCGTTGGTGGGAAGAAATCAGTGCTAGACCGACTTGGAAAGGATTCCAGTGAAGGATTCTCTGAGACTGCTTGATCACAAATGGGTCGAGTAAGCCTGACCGTGGCAAGAGGAAACGGCGAATAAAGTAGTGGGTTTTGTAAATAGGCTGTCAGCTCGAGACAAATTATCAAAATGTGTTTGAATTGAGTGAGGCCAAACATATTAGGTGGATCCCAGAAGAGCTTTGAGGAGGAGTTGAAAATCAGATGGATATCCTGGGTTTAGAGTGAATTAGAGACCAAAAAAGCTCTCTGCCAAGATTTCCAGCGGACAATATGCTGAAATGGATATCAGTAGACGAAAGCTCTGATGGAAGGTAACCTATATAAATACGGGGAATGGAGATATTGTATATGTCCAAGAAATTCCAGTAGACAGGAGTAACAGGAAGTTCTTATAGAAATCAAATGTGTATATTAGACCATAAAGAAACAGATTGTACAAATAACCGTATAAATGAGCGTGGGTGTGAGCGAATGAATCGCTGGAGCTAGGAGCGTCAGAACGACCTCCTTACATACCCCTCATGTGAATCGCTCCGAGTCATATATGCGCTGCTGCGCATATACATTTGACTCGATTACTTCCAGTGCGTTCTATCTTATTCCACCACATTCCATACTATTCTACGACATTCTACTGCTTTCTACAGTTCTAGTCAACAGCCAAAAATATGCCGCCCTAAAGCAAGGACCTAGACGTTCTGTACAGAAGTTGAAGTTCATTGGAAAACCGCCCCAGCTTTTTGGCTCAGAAAACCCATATCGAGCGGGGTCTATTGGGTCAGCACCTAGGTATCTTATTAATTCAAAGCTAGCGGTAGTGGAATAGAGGAGGAGAAAGACGCAACTGTCGAAACCTCTGCATGCTACGTCACCGGTCACTATCCTGTCTTGTGCTAGACACCTTGGGCTAGGGTTTATTTGGCCCATCAAAAATGGCTCCACAATCGTAGTAATGTAGAAAATTTCCGCGCACTGTCTCTCACGTCGAGAGTTCTGCTAGAATACAGCTTTCAGTCTCATCGTATACAAGACGTAATATGACGCTTCGGTCGGTGATTTCGGCCACGTCAAGTGCTCAGGGAAGTACAAGTATAGCGGTATAGGGTCACTAGGTTTCCCCTTCTCCACCTGCCAAACCTTTGTCTAGCATACCATGGTCGCCGTGAAAATCTACGGAGTACGCGCCTTGCTCAATGCTCAACGTTTCTTACTGAGCTGAGTCGTTATCTAGATAACAGGATCCACGTGCACGCAACGAGTAATCATTGTCTGCAACGAACTAGGAATCAACTATGAGCTCATTTCAGTCAACCTTGTGGCGGGCGAACATCAGCAACTCGAGTATTTGGAAAAAATGCATCCGTTGGGTCTAGTTCCAGTTTTAGAGGTACGTGGCTTTGACATTATCACTTCAGCCCCAGCTGATGCGTCATAGGACGAAGACGGAACAAAGATATATGAGTGTCGAGGAATCGCTCGATATCTGTTGGCTAAATACGGCCGACATACCACTCTGATGCCAGACTCAAATGACCTCAAAGCTTACGCCATGTTCGAGCAAGCGGCGAGCGTGGAGTATTCGTCTTTTGACCCTCCGGCTGGAAAAGTAGTCAAAGAGCGAGTAATTAATCCGTGAGTTGATGAGATTCTTGAGTCTTTTTTTATATTTATTTAACTGGGAGTGCGAGAGTAGGGCCTACGGGATACCAATAGACGATGTCGCAGCGAACCAAGCCGAAGAGCTGCTTAAATCTAGACTGAAAGGATATGAACGGATCTTGGGAAAACAAAAGTATTTAGCTGGCGATGTGAGTCAAGTGCACACGCTTTCAGTTAGCAGGGTTGAGCTTACAAGAATGTGTAGCACATCACCTTGGCTGATTTGCTCCATATACCACCCGGAGCATATCTCGAGGATTACAACCCGAACATATGGAGTTCCAACCCGAACGTCAAGAGATGGTGGAAGGACATTAGCTCTAGGCCGTCTTGGAGGGGATTCCAGTGAAGGAGGCTCTGTGAATATTCAATTGGGGCGCGAATGAGATTGAATTTTGACTATGGCTGGATCGGACGGATCATGAGCGTACGGTGAATATTGCAGATAAGCTGCACTAAGTTGTCGAGCGTTTTGTTAAACAACCTAAGCGTTTGCGAAATTTACAAGAACCCATCTTCAGCTAAACTTCAAAGATTTTCTAGGTGATTGAAACTATAATTGTGGATTTGAAGTGGATATTGATGGAGAATTGAATATGTTTCAAGTCGAGTACGCCTGGTTGAGTGTGCATCAAAATTTATATTTGACCCTGCGTGGCTGCTTCTGAATCACTACTCCGGCCAATCACCTCCATTTCCCCAACGGTAGTTATAGGTACAACACCGACTGCAGCCCCATCGGTTCGCGGCCCAGTGTCAAACGTCAGTGAGGTAGTATCAGCTCTCGCCGTTTTAGAAAAACCAACTGTTTCTTTACCAGCTTATTCACTTTCGATACTTAAGAAATGGTACTTCAAGAAGAAACGAGTAGAGCTTAGAGCACATGCAAGTGAGAGAGAGCTCAATACAAGAGCCGATGACTATATGCGCTTATCAACGACACTGGTGAGGCACGAATCTGGACGCTTCCAGTGTTTCTCTCGTCCATGATGACATGGCATTTAAGATACAATTGCAGCACCTCGCTCGGTGATCTCGGCAACGCGCAGTGATCGGGGAGGCAGTGTTGGGACCGTATAAAACCACCTGATATGCTCTTCTCCTTTGATCAACGTTTCCTCTAGCTCACCATGGTCACTGTAAAAGTCTACGGAGTACATACTCTCTTAACTCTCAGCATGCTCCATACTGATAGAGTCGTTTATCCAGATGAAAGGGTCCGCATGCACACAACGAGTGATCATCGTTTGTAACGAGATCGGCATCAACTATGAGCTTATCATAGTCAATCTTGCGACGGGAGAACAGCTAAAGCCCGAGTATTTAGAGGACATGCACCCGTTTGCCCAAGTCCCGGTTCTCGAGGTTCGTTCTTCTCGCATAAATTATCTAGTCTTGCTCTAACCAATGCCCGGAAAGGACGGAGATGGGACAAAACTATTCGAATGCCGCGCGATCGCTCGATATCTTGTAGCAAAATATGGCAAACACACCACTTTGATGCCAAATCCTAATGATCTCAAAGCCTATGCTATGTTCGAACAAGCAGCGAGCGTCGAGTATTCGACGTTTGATCCTCCTGCTGCGAAGTTAGTTGCAGAACGAGTCATATTTCCGTGAGTCTGTAGAATTCACGGGCAGAATTTGGATTTGACTAGAGCGGCGGAGATAGAATGTACGGTATGCCCTTGGACGAAGCTTCCGCTATCAAAGCCGAGGAGCTCCTTAAATCTAGGCTAGAGGGATATGAACGAATTTTGGCGAAACAAAAGTATTTGGCGGGTGATGTAAGTAGTGTTCATTGGTCTGTGAGCAGAATCATGAGCTCACGAGAATGCGTTTAGTACTTCACATTGGCCGATCTGTTTCATATAACCCCTGGAGCCTATTTAGAGGGGTACAACCCGAATATCTTGCGAGCAAGTCCAAATGTCAAGCGGTGGTGGGAGGACGTTAGTTCCAGGCCGTCTTGGAAGGGATTCCAGTAGGAAGTTTTGTGAATCTTCGAAAGAGAGGTGCATGTGAGCGAGTCCTAGTAACAGATGAGAAAAGTCTTGGAGTAGATAGATTCCTGTGGCGAGTATGCCGTTTTAAACGTATGAGATGACTGAGAACCGCTAGGCAAGAGTTTAAGATTGAGAATATATATGAATAGACTGAATAATAATCTCACATCTTGACTGTGAGCTTATCTTATTTACGCTCTTAGGGATTTCTGTGATAGGCAGTAAGATGGGTTGTGAGTATTCGGGCCAAAGATAGAGTTAGATGGGAGACAGGACTTGGGCAACCACTAGGATACTCAAACACAGAGCGATGATTCATATGAGAGTGAGAAGACTTGATGGGGAGGTAAGGTGTCGAGCAAGTGTTTCGTCGTGTCAGAGTCAAACCTATCATTCAGCGCAAGACCGCACTTGGAATCTATCGAAATAGTTCCAGCTTCTTCGCTCAGAGCAGTAGTATTTGAGACTCATATGTTTGTGATTTAGATATAAGTTAGCTCTGTCTGGTCATAGCTAGTGGTCGTGGACGGAGCAGGAGGACATAGGGGGGTCGAGACAAATGCTTACGTGATCAAGCACAGCCACACGCAAATCTCTGTTCCGACCACCACCCAAAATAATGACTTTCCTTCGCTGCACATATATAGCTTCTAAGGCACCTCATCTGACACGCGCAAAGCACTCTGTCTCGGGCTCTCCATACAGCCGATCACATCTCATTCCCAAAACACCCAGACTCCCGAACCCCGTTATCCCCAGCTACCCACAAACAGTTTATCTCTCCGATGGATCTTCATTTACACATCGCACGACGGCACCTCGATCAGTTGTAAGACTAACGAGAGATATTACGAATAATCCGGTCTGGCAGCCTGGTCAAGAAGCTCGTGCGGGAGAGGAGGAGGATTTGAGCGGACGATTGGGGAGGTTCAAGAGGCGGTTTGAAGAAGAGAGTCAGTTTGGAGTGGGGGAGCTGGAGGGTTTGATGGACTCTGCCAAAGGAGAAGAGAGTATGGATAAGATGAAAGATGGGAAGACGAAGAGTAAATGAGAGGTTGTATCGGTGAGACATTTTGGATGTCCAAGTGGCGTTTCTAATCCTCGATACAGGCATAGCTTTCGTATCCTTATAATCCCATGAAATCAATTCAAAATTGCACCTCGGAGAATGATTCATGTAGCACATATTTTATTCGCGCAACTCTCTATCCGACGTACCGCAATCATGTCTCGATCGCCTTGCCCGCCGCTGCCTCTGCTTCCCTCTTAAGCCTCCTCCTTCGTACATCCCAATTGTATACCTGCAATCAAAGATTGAATAATTAATGGCCTGGCCAAACAATTGATGTGAATACGTACTCTCGCCGTGTTGACCTCCATCACCGTAATCTGTTCCCTCAGAAACTCGAGATCTTCCACGACATTGGCAAAATTTTGTTGCGCCGATGACAGTTTACCGGCTAATAGTTCTTGCGCTTGCGAGAGGGTATATGACAGCATGACGTTTGCCTATCATTCCAATTGTCAGTATGTCGAAAGCGAGTGAGAGGGGTAGGGGTAGGGCAGAAGAGACTTACACCAAGCCATAAGTAAACCGTATCTGTATCCTCCAACTCAGCTTGAGCGTATAGCGTATCGTTTAGTTCAAACGTTGTGATCATCTTATTTTTGCTTTCGTCTTCCTCCTCTTCATCATCTAGATCATCCTCGTCTTTCTTCACCGGTGATTTCTACCAAAGCAAATATTAGAACCGATATGTCAGACAGAGATAACTAGACTCACACGCGAAATCATAAACTCCACAACACCCAAACTCTTCTTAATATCTGGTATCTTTTCCTCTAAAGCCGTTTTCCGTTGGTTTAGGTTGAGTTCCATGTATCGGTACTTTCTAACGCGACCACGATCAATCTCCAATCTCCAATCAAAAATAAGACAGTGAGACTCACGCGATAGTTTCTTGAAACTGCCGTATAGCACCTTCGCATTCGGCATCTGGACCACCAAGGTGCTGTTCTATGTCCGACTAGATAAATACCAATTCGATCAGGATCAGGAATGAGTTAGACAAAATAAGATATTAAACATACGACGAAAGGAGCTTGTGGAATTCCTCGTGGATTCGTTTTTATATCTTTTGAAACTTCAGTGGCTGAGGACGTAGAAGCCATTTTTGGCCAAGGTGGAGGAAGGGTCGAGGAGTGAGAGATGGGCACGTGACCTTACGCATGTTTGTACCTGACCACGACCATAACGCGATGGAGAATCCGCATGAAGAGAGGCAGGCAATTTTGTTAGCGCGGATAATAAAAAATGCGGTATGTACTACTATTAATGGCTGCTGAGGCTAGGTGTTGATGGTGTTTAACAGGATAAGCTGCATGAAGCGATTATGGAGATGAACAAGTCGGTTGCAGTAAGCTTTGCTATTTCTACGTTCTTGAGATTTTGAACGGACTAATGTGTAAACATAGGAGATAAATACTGCAAATGAGGATGTGGTCATCGCCTCGGAGCTATTTGCGAATTATAGGCGAAACGTAGCGTATAACTTGGCTGCGACGCAGAATACTGAAGGATCTTCGATCGGAGAGTAGAGTTTTAGCATTTTTTCTGGTGAGCTGGCTTTGCCTGACGTATGATATGATGGGTGAAACTCAAGCAGGAGTCATAGTGTTTTTCGGGTGGATGTAGAACTCCAATGTTGTTTGTCAAACGCATATACCATACGGAACATTTATGGAATATCAAGCGTTCACTGATAATATACAACACAAGGATTATTCGTATTGATGAAGGTCCTTCAGCTCCTCTCTAATCTCTATCACTGTGCTGTTCGACGAGCAAACGGAAAACTCAATGTACCGGTCGGCTGAGTACGATAACAATCAGCAATCACATTTTGAAATATTATCAGAGACATACCGGCCAAGGATATTCACGCGGCGGACAATACGAAGTCCCGTCGAACCTCTTGCAACATTTCTGATAGTTCTCGGGCTTATCTCCGACCTCGCAGGTGCCACGGTCGGTGAACTCGTAGCCCTCGTACGGACGGCAACAGTTGTCGTTGCGTAGTATGCTCAGAGAACCGTCGTCGCATTCATATTCCATTGAATAGGTGGATTGAAGAATCAAAAGAGAAGTGAGCAAGAAAAGTAGTTGGGATCTCATGGTGGGAGAGGGTGTGCTGAAAGGGTACGGTTTCGCGTCGTGGTTATGTGGGCTTGTTGAATAAATTAAATCACAGGTAGGATCCGACTTGCGGGGTAAGAGTTCTCATAGGGTGACGTCAGCTGTCTTGCTAGACGTTTACCGTGTTGGGCTTCTCTGTGAGAGCCGAACGAACGACCACAACTCAATGGATTACGTCCATTGCTTGGTTGCATTTCACTAGTTTAGAGATTCTAATAAAACCATGCAAACAACGAGTTGTATTAGTCGCTAGATGCCGTACAGTAATTAAATTTACTTAGACCTACAGATCCAAACGCGAGAGAACAGAGTTAGCCACGGATAACCACACTTCGCATGCTTTGCACGTGACATTGCATTTCACACAGGCCATTCAAACGCCGACCCGAACCAAGATAAGCACCGCGACCCCGAATCGTCCCCCACATCCTCGAGGCCCCAAGACGATGAACTCCCGGTTCTGGTCCATCATTCATCCCGACCTCTTTTTCTACTTAAGCCCCATAACAAGTTCATGAACTAAAATTTTCTGTTCTTATCCACCACACACAGCATTATGACCGTCAGCAAGGATATCGAACTCGTCTCCGAGTCAGAGTTGGAGCAGAGTACCGAGCAGGAGCAGCAGGAGAGGTTAGCGGCTGCTGCTAAATATAGGTTGGATAAATATGAGGCAGAGATCAACGCGTAAGTGCTTTGTGTCGCGTGTGGTGGTAGTGGTATGATGCTGATATTCGCTTGATTATTACTACAGTCAACAACATAAACGACCGATTAGATGGGTAAAGAGATATACTATTGGCGTTGACAATCGCGTGAGCTCGAAGGCTAGTGCCGTGCAGAATAATCAGCTGACGCGTGGGAATCTTAGGCTGGAGACGCGATCGCCAATACAGTCAACAGTTTCTTTGGAATCGTAGAGAATGCGGAAGATGATGCAAAGCGTGTCTTGGATGGATTCAAAGTTCGTTACATTAATTTCTGTTTCTTCTGAGACTGACCCATCCGTTCTTTTCTATAGCGAGATATTGAGACTGGGCTGTACGCGATCTTGGGGACCAGCCAGCTTGGTGAACACGAGGAACAACGATCGATCGAGTTTGTTCATCATCATGCACTTATGTGTGTTGACGTAAAGGTTAGTACGTTTGTGATCTCAAAGGCGGCCATATTTTAACGAGTCTGTACAGCTCTGGCGATTCAACTTTTCGGATACGACCAAGGGCGGTGAACTGAACAGCGTCTTCTCATGTGAGCGTCTCTCGGTCTTCTATCTCGGCCGTCAACTGATGCTTCGACATAGACGTATTCTGCAAATCCGTCCTGGACCGTAAATCTCTCAATCCGAGTCAGCTAGCCTATCTCCTGAGCGAACACGCCGGAGACAAGAACGTCGAGTCGTACATCGACAAACTGATTGCTGTGTGGAATAAGATGGACGGAATCCCGGAAGAGGTGATGTCGCCGAATGAGGCCCAGGTGAAGATCTTGGAGGATACGGAGATGGGAAGGGATCAAGACTAGGGTAGATTGGTATGTACTGGTGAATAGATCTTGTTGCGATGACTTTAGGTTAGAGGTAGAAAGTGTAATCGATTTCGGAAGATTTGTTATGAATGTGCTTGCTAGCCTTCAAAACTGCACGACTGGACAATAAAGTGTGTACTTAGCAACGATCCTGGTTTCTCGAATGGGTACCGGCATTAAAGTCACGGTTGAACTTCAGAGGCTGCAATGCCACTGGCAGGGCGTGATCGGCCATTATCGAAATGTTCAATATCTGGTAGATCCAAGTTGTGATTATCGATTCTTATACCCATACATCACTCGTGTAGGCCAATTCTCATATGATGTGCCGGCCGAAAGCCTCGCCCGCACCAAGTCGCGGCATGCTTGGAATTTGTACGTAACACTTGCAGTTTCATTGCCAAGCTCTTTGAATTTATTCATTTATTTACCGGCTAGAAAGTACTCAACGTGCTGCAGCATTGTGCCGCGACTTGGCGAAGTCTGAAAATCCTGCAGTGGTCAAGCAACAGCCGTGCCGAGGCCGAAGGAGTTCTCCGCAAATTGCAATAGTGCTGCCAATCCCATGTGGCTGTGCCCGGGATGATAACCGACCGGAGATTGATGTACAAAGGATCCGGAGCATAAAAAGCGTGGTGGATGCTCGTGTAAACAATAACCTTTTCACCTTTTCTCTTCTCCCACCACGTTCTTTGTCGTCTGCTTGGCCAGACCTACGTTCTCTACTTCCTCTCTTTCATCGAATATTATTATCAATATGTTGTTCAACGCCGTTTTTGCTCTCGCCGCTGTGGCCAGCGTTTCCGCCCATGGTTTTATTAGCAGTGCGTCAATTGAATTCTCCCATCCCTTGACCAGGTATCGCTGATACGCACCCACTTTTCTTTTCCAGGCGTCTCCATTGGCGGCAAAACGTTTAGTGGACCATTCCCTTTCTCCAACAAGAACGCAGCTAGTCCGATCCGCAAGATCTCTACTACATTCCCTATCACGAGCGCTACAGACGCCAACATGAACTGTGGCATAAACTCGGCCAAGGCGTCTCTTGTCGCTGCAGCCAACCCTGGAGATAAAGTTACAATCAAGTGGCAGAGCGGACAGAACAAAAACGTACGCCACTTATTGTTCATATATCTATTTTTGGCAAAACTGACTCATTTTTTCATGTGATAGTGGGGTCATTCGCTCGGACCTATCATGACTTATCTCGCTCAGGTTCCTGCTGGGCAGACGGCGGACAAGTTCGATACCAAGGGTGCCAAGTTTTTCAAGATTGCTCAGACGGGTCAGACAGGTGGTGCGGGTACCGGATGGGTTCAGGCCAGCATTAGTGAGCTTTGATGCTTTTGTGCGTGACCTGCGTGACCGATAAATGTCTAACTTGAATCCAGAGGACGGAAAGTCCTACTCGCTCAACCTGCCGACGAACCTCCCTGCGGGCGACTATATCATGCGCCACGAACTGATTGCGCTTCACTTTGCTCAAAAGAAGAATGGCGCACAGTTTTATCCGGGATGCATACAGCTTCGTGTCGGAGGTGGATCTGCATCTCCCCAGGTATGTACACCAAACCATAATCCAAACTTCCACTCACAACTCGAAAAGGCCATTGCTGGTGCTCAGACTGTCTCCTTCCCTGGTGGCTACACACCTAACGACAAAAGCTTGTTCGTCCCTGACCTATTTAAGAAAACGTTTGCATACACCTTCCCTGGCCCCGCCCTATTCAAATCGACTGGAACGGCTTCTATCTCTACCTCCAACTCGACCAATATCGGTAACCCGACGATCCCGGAACCCAAGTCGTGCAAGTCCAAGCGTTCGGCAATTGTTCCTCCGGAGCATCGTCGTATGGTCAAGGCTCGGAAGGAGTGATTATGAAGAGTTTCTTTGGGGTTTTTGTGCAGTGATGAGTGCGTTAGGTCTTGATGTATCGGTAGTCTGTGTTTTATAGTTGTTATTCTGGGAATGACTATTGGTGTCTCGCTTGCGAGGTTTATTTGAACAACCGGTGGATGTGGTATGGGTAGATGGAGAGGAGCTGAAACATTCGCTGGCAGACCTACTCTCAGTACAGTCATCCACCACGTGCCGAGACACCACCACGTGACGAGACAGTGCTAACAGTTGCGCGCTCGCAACCTGGTTTCCTCTCCTACGGCAACCCGGAAAAGTTGCAGACAGGGTTTTTTGGTGCAAAGAAGAACTAAGAGTTGTTTATTTAATATTTTACCACGTGCGTTAAATGTGTTTATGGCCGTATGCACCCTCCAAGCCGGCCGAAGCGGTTTATCTCATGTTATATGCCCAAGATTTTATGGCAACGTACTATACGCCAGTATGCGCTCTTATTCAAACCATTCGGGATTAAACGGGCTGCCTGTAGAAGATTTCGGGTCAGAAAGCCCGTGGTAAGTATCAAAACGATGCATACACCAGTGAAAAGCACCGGACCACAGCGCTGCCCAGTTGTAATATGCAGAGCTTTTTGAATACCAGTTTATATCTGTAGAAACATGTATCAGTGTACTCATAGGAGTGCTTTGAGAACACCAGCTACTTCTTTATATCTACATTGAAGACTTATAATCAGAAACTACTGACTGTTGTTAAATTTAGCGTGGAATATTGTTATAGTCCTAATCACGGTTATGAAGATGAGACACCGTCATTTAGATATTATAGCCTTCTTCTCCGCGCTAGAAAACTCTGTCTACAACATTTTTGGGCTGCCGTGGAGGGGAAACCAGGTCGCGAGCGTGCAACTGTTTGCACTGTCTCGTCACGTGGTGGTGTCTCGGCACGTGGTGGATGACTGTATATGCATTTGTATTTCAAAGTCTTACCTGGATGCGATGAGACACTATAACCCCCAGTAGGCCCTATTAAACCTGCACCAATGGACTCCAAAATTCATTGACCCCGGTCAAAGAACATTGTCGGAACTGGTTAGATATATCCAAGCACCTGACCGCGAAACCCAACCCCTCCTTACATTCAGGTGAAATGACACGGAGAACTGCAACATTTAGTTTCTCTCAATACTTCACAGCTCAATCCTCGGATACGTTATGGTTTGGCATGGATGACACGCACACTGGGTGGGCATGTGGGTTTTTCTTAAATCCATGTGATAACCCTCGTTTTGCGGCATTAGCCGATGTCAAGTTTTACTCAGCCGAAAGCCAATTTTCACTCATTAATGTCGTTTCGTTTTTTCGGAATTGTGAATTTACTAGAGTAAGAGCATTCAAAGTAGCTTCTGGGAATGTATCTAACTTTGGGACCTGGCGGTGGTCGAGGACGGCCATGCCAAGCCAAGGACGTAATGCATTTGCAATGGTGCCTGTGGATCAAAGTGGCGGTGCTCGTGACAACAGCAGCAATTCACACACGACCCGCTTGATAAAAGCGGGGCAGCGCGAGTGCCTCGGCCCAAATCTCTCCTTCTTTCCTCTTCCTTGACTTTCCTCGCCGTCTGCTTGGCTGGACCTACGTTCTCTACTACTCGTCATTCATTGAATATCCGTATCGAATATGTTGTTCAACACTGTTTTCGTACTTGCTGCGGTTGCTAGCGTCTCCGCCCATGGCTGGATCTACAGTGAGTCGATCGAGTCGATCTCATTTTTAGGCTTTGTTAATTATCATTCTTTGCTTCTCTAGAATTCAAAGTCGGCGACAAGACGTACAATGGAGTATACCCTTTTGATAACAAACCTGGGGCGAGTCCCGTTCGCAAGATCACCACCACATCCCCCATCAAGAATGCCAACGATGGAAGCATGAACTGCGGCATAGGCGCAAGCAAGGCACCTCTTGTAGCTGCGGCTAACCCAGGAGACAAGATCATAATCAGCTGGAGGAGCACGGGGACCAAGAACGTACGTCTCTTATCCCATATATTTACTTTTGATTTGTGCTAACTCAGGAGACCAGTGGGGACATACTCTCGGTCCTATGCTGACTTATCTCGCGCAAGTTCCTGCCGGACAGACAGCCGACAAGTATGACACCAAGCAGGCGAAATTTTTCAAGATCGCTCAGGCTGGTCAGTCGGGTTCGAAATGGGTTCAGGCTAGCCTTAGTGAGTCATCATTCTCTTTCCCGCATTCTCTCAAGCGTCTAACCTTGAAATTTAGAGGATGGAAAGTCCTATTCGCTTACCCTACCAAGCAATCTCCCTGCCGGAGATTACATCATGCGTCATGAGATTATCGCCTTGCATTTTGCCTATAACGCCAAGAACGGTGCTCAGTTCTACCCGCAATGCATTCAGCTCCGAGTTGGTGGTGGATCCAAGTCTCCTAAGGTATGTGCATAATCACACCATACATTCAAGTTCTAAATTCGGAATATACACGCAGGCTGTAACTGGCGCTCAAACCGTTTCTTTTCCCGGCGGGTACACCCCGAACGACAAGAGCTTGTACGTCCCCGACATCTTCAAGAAGGGATACAAGTATCCTATGCCTGGTCCCGCTCTATACAGCGGAAAGTCCTCGAGGGCGATTCCCGCTTCGCCTTGCAACTCCACCCATGCCGATGCCGAATCAGAGTCCAAGCGCTCAGTGATCGTTCCCGAGGCGCATCATAAAATGGTCAAGGCGCGGATGGAGTAGAGGCGGAGGTTTCGTGGTTGTGTCTTGGTGGCTTAGTTGTTTTCTGTATTTCTCTGCGGGTGTTGTTCTAGGAATGACTATCGGAGCCTTGCTTGCAAGGGTTGTTGACACAAGTGTTGGCTGGAATAAGAAACATCGATTTGGCTGATTGATACGTTAGCTTAAATCTTCATTCATGCTCCTGTTCGAAAGGCGAAGCAGATTCGAGCCAGAATGGGCGTTGGTTAGTTCTGCCGGAAGACCTCAGCACTAAACCCTAGGCGGAGCAACAAGAAATCCGCTACCAGAAGCTCTTGACTTAGCATTTTGGAGATAACCGCCCCACGGTGCTACATTTTGGTTCTGATCACCATTAAGTTGACAACTCCTTCGGTATATCAAGGTAGTTCCTACCTGAGATGTTTCGGGCTGGCACTAGAGATACACAGCCTCAATTTAGTGTTTGGCCTGCCTTGTGGCCTTTGAATGGTGAGAAATATGTGCGTCGCGGCTGGAAGATAATATATGTGCGAGCCACCCCGCCACCAATTGCTTAGTCATTTGTCCCTTATCCGGTAACAACCTGATGATATTATGTAAGAGTCAATGCTAAATTTTATTGTTTATTCATCATTGAAAGAGGTTTGGCTTATCTTATCGACTAAGCCAGTCCTCGTATGATAGCTCAATTAGTCCGTTTCCGACAAGACCATTTGGGGTTAGGCTTATATGTGATAAGATAATTCACGTCAGGCCTCCGTCAGAACCGGCTTCACCCGTCAAAGCGTCGTAGCACTCTGACCAGCTGATCCTCCGAGAGTCGCATGGCTGTGTGGACCTATGGTTGCCAGTGGCGCATCTGTGTACAAAGGCTCAAAATGTCGTTCCTGACAGAGCCGGCCGAAGGTTCATATGAGATACGACAACATGAAAGAACGATTCCGAGCATTACTTGAGCCGAGTGAAGCATAGCCCGAGAGGAAGTATAGGTACGATGTTCTACAAGAAGCCTCTTTATTAAGGCAGCGTGGACGTCGCTGCCGTCAAAATCATATAAGAAGAGCTTCAAATAATGGATGAATGCTAGGACGTACGACACTAGGTGGAAGATCAACGCGAGATTATCCGAGAAGCACGGTCGATCGTTCATTTTGCTTCGGAGCCGCATGTTTTCGTTTTCCGGATGATCATCTGATGGATCGACAGAGGAATTGACAGCGTGAGAGCACTGCATACACACGATTGGACTCGAAAATGTTGCCACCCTTCAAATTCCGGACACCATGACCGTATGGCTGTATTGTCTACCTGTAACTTTAACTTACATCTTTTAGTAGCAATCGACCCACTTGAACTCCTACATGCGGTACTTAAAGAGTGTAAATACCTAGGCCCACTCGTCACATTTAGCCTAGCAGTTGTGTTCCTGTGCTATGCGCGATCCCGTTTACCCCATATTTTGTGCCATCGGTGCCGTGTTGACCGTGCTGCCTCTGCCATGGCACTGGCAGGCACGCAATACAGGCACTCTGATCTACGTCGGCTGGACGTTTACTGGCTGCGTAGTGTTCCTCATCAATTCTTTGATCTGGGCAGGCAACATAAACGATATAGCCCCTATTTGGTGTGATATTTGTTGGTCATAACCACCATTTTTGGCACACGCACGCTGACTTTGTTAACCACAGCCTCCCGGTTCGTGATCGCACTAAGTATTGGACTTCCAGCATCCTCCCTGTGTATCCAGCGACGGTTGTATCGCATTGCGGCCATGAAAGAGGTTTCCATTCTTCGGGACACTGTAAGTAGTTGGTCCGCCAGTAGCAAAGCATATAATCATCGTTGTTAGAGGAAACGAGATTGTATCATTGAACTACTGATCGGCGTTGGTCTTCCACTTCTAGTCGTAGTGCTATGTAAGTCTGTTTGAATATCTTGATTTTTACTCTGGCTAAAACAATATACAGCTTATGTTGTACAGCCCGCGCGTTATGTAATTGTTGAGGACATCGGGTGCTGGCCAAGTAAATATCATTATTAAAAAGGTGGAAGCAGAACTAAATCGTAGATCGTAGGTGGTACGAACATGATAATCTCTGTTTTCATGGTACGCATGTGGTCTGTTGTCGTCAGCTTCGCCGCTGTGGTGTATGCAGGTAAGCTTTGATTTTAAATCTAGATCTTGGCTTATATCAGGATCGCTTAGGCTTCATCCTCCGCGCCTTTATCCAGACTCGGCGTCAGTTCTCTAGAGCTCTCTCCGAGTCAGGGACCGATCTTAATTTGTCGCGCTTCTTCCGCCTCATGGCTCTGGCCTCCACCGACATGGCTTTCTCGTTGCCACTATCCCTATACTTCCTTCTCTACAACCTATTGTTTCAAGAGATCGAACCTTGGATATCTTGGAATGAAACACACAAGCACATTCACGAGGTCTGGACCATGTCTCGGGTAGAGACACTAAGTGTTCCAGGTCTCCAGACTTCATTCGACCTCAACCGTTGGGCAATTCCCGGATGCGCGTTTCTTTTCTTTATGTTCTTTGGACTGTCAAGTGAAGCAGTCAATCAGTACAAGCTTATTTTCTGGCGGCTAGCCTCACAGTTTGGTTTCAAGCCATCAGAGCCCAAGCTCCACACTACAAGCTGGTGCGTAGGAATGCCTAATACCACTTTAGCCTTAGCTCTGACGTCTAGTCTGGTAGGCCAAGAAGGTTGGTGCGCAGAGGGCTCTCAAACGCACAAACGGATACTACGCGTGCACTCACCGCTAGCACGCTCATTGGCACGTCCATATCCACTAGCGTCGTAGTTGACAGCTCTGACGAGAAAATGGATATCCGTGAAGAAGGAAAGCTGACCGATGCCAAAACAAAACACTTAGAAGGGCAGGCATGATAATTTTGTTCAAGAGATATGGAAGTTTTGTCACAAACCTGTTTGAACAATTTGACGAGCTTATGTGTTGTCGGGTGGCTCTGTATATATTTCTATGCGAATTCTTATTCCGGGTATTTTAAGCGGCGACGAAGATGATGAAGATGGTGGAGCTAAAATTGAAAGCGGTTAGTTGGGTGTATGCACTGATGACCACGTAATCTATAGACCTTGATGACCCTGTTGGCTGGAACAGCCGGGCGCTTGACACGCAGCACGTCCAATGGACAGCTACCTGCAGTCCTCAGCCGTTGGCAGACACCACTACGCACTCACCCACAAAGTTGAAAATGCGAAAAGTATACAAGAGGCGGATGATGCGGTCTGGGCAGAGATGGATCGAATCAAGGCGAGGGTTTCTCAGGGATTGGTAAGTTATTTGGACACAAATATTCACCGCATCATCTCACTGAGGTTGTACTAGACAGACCCCTATGAAGAACTGATATTGTTGATGTACTGTCATACTGTTGCAACTGTGCGAAATATCGCTGCTGCCGACTTGGAGTTTGCATTGCCACCTGCGGTTAGCCTTGCCGCCACTGGACGGGCAGTCAAACATCGCCGAATTGGTGAGTTGCTCGTCAAGCCCTGAGAGTTTATTCACTGAAATCTCGCCTAGGCCTCACATTCTGTGCCATGTTTATGCACGCGGATCATCCACTACAACTTATGCTTGTGAATACGTTGCGTAAAGTCTGTCCCTCTGATCATTTATTTTGCACGTCACTAATCTGCATAGCTTTAATAGGAAATAGAAAGCGACGAGATGCCAAGGATCGTGCTAGCTTTAGATTTTATCACTGCTAGTCCAAGTGAATTTCTTGCCCCGGCTGTAGCTCCTCGTCTGGAGGTTTTACTCGGACATAGATTGTACGAGTCGCTCTTCGTTCTTCACGATCAACCTAACCCTTATAGATCCTCTCAGGCAGCATGTTCGACGTCGTGCAGTATTTGCGCTTCGTGCGCTCGATTCGTCATCCCGTGGATCTTCAACCGACTCTCCTCGTCCGATCGACACCCACATATCCCATCATAAATCTACGATCATGCGTCGCTTGACACGCGCTGCGCGAGAAAACTATATCAGGCCGGATGAGATAGGTGCAGTGGACGCGTTGTTAATCGCAGCCAGGGACCTACTTGAGGTAAGTAGAATGGCTGTTGACCTCAACCTTGATCGGCTACTCATACTCTTGTATACAGTCCGGCACACTAACCTCCAATGAAGTCATCCCCGTGATTGCTGCTCTACTGGAGAAAACAATTTCAAGTCCGACGAAAAACAAGCGCAATTCTCAGCAGGCCCATAGGTCTTCTAAGCTGGTTTCCTCTCTCGTCTTGACTCTAGAACGCGCGGTCACTGCACGAGGGAAACAGACCGTCTCAGAAAAGTATGTTTTTTTATATTGTCCGCTCGTTTTATGCACTCATGACCTCCTGGCGACTAGCGTTCTTACTGATGTTGCCAAGTTGGCCGTGCGAATAGTTCGCGTTTTTGCGGAAAAGTCTTGTAAGTCTATCCTATCTTTCTAAAAAATCCGATTTATCCAATTTGCCTAATTGCTTGTCGTCACTAGCCTCTCCTCAAGTTCTCCAAACCTTTCGTCTCCTTGGCGCCCTCCCTATTCCTCTTCTCCACTCTTTGTTACGACCGCAAGATATGGCACCGCCCGCCTCGGCATCATCCAGCCCAAGCTCGTCTCCAACTAAATCCACGATACGACACCCTGTCTTAGTCATTCGCCCGTTACTTGCATCCCGAGATCCCATCGAGCGATGGGCCGGCTTGGCGTGCTTGCAAGCCTTGCACCCGAGTTTATGGGCAGGTGTGCCACTAGATGGCGTGGAAGAAACTATACCACCTGTGCTGGATGAATGGGAGGTTGCTGCGATTATGAGAGGGCTAGATGATCCAGATAAGACTATCCGACAACTCGTACGTCTATCATTGGTTGATTATTATTACACACTTTGAAGTACTAACTTCGTATTCAAAGACAATGCATGTCCTTTATGGTGTCGATCCCCAACTTCTTCATGCGTATCTCGAGCAACTTATTACACCTCCTCCATCCGCCTCAAACACTAAACAACAACCAGGAGAAGCTCTGGAGGTTGTTTCGTTCTTGTATGGAAAAGACGGAGCAAATTTTGCAGAAAGTGTAGGGAGGATACTGGACAAGGATGCACAAAAGAAGGGCGTAGACGAGAAGTTGGTCGAGGGGATTGTATTAGTTCTGGAAGAAAGTGAGGACTGGTTTTTTGAGCTTTTTTCTTTTATTGACCGCCATGGCAGGTGATCAGAGCTTCCGATCGGCATTCGCATTTGGCATGCTACAACGGATCGATAAATCCCGCTATAAGTCGCTGGTATCACCCGTCACAGCAGGTCCTTCGTTCGAAGCGGCACAGAACGGTGCCGGGGCACCATTGGCCGACCCAACTACTATCCTTGTTTTTGCTACTACTGCGAGCGATATTACTACGGATGTGAAAAGGAGTGTAGACGTTTTATTAGATCTACTGGATGGGAGAAGTGGTGAGTTGCTTGATTCTCTGGCTGCCTTGATTCTCGGCTTATGAGTAACTCTTAGCTGGGATTCAAGAAGTGTTACTACTCGCAGCACTTCGTCTTGTTCCTCGGCTTGGACAAGCTGAGTTACGGGCGGCTAATACGAAAGTGGAAGCATTCAGTCGGAGCTCAAACTTGGGGAGGCACATTCGAAGAGTAGGTTCGAACCCTCGAGTGAGATACATTGTGCTAAGTTGGGATGGCTAGAGATGCGAGTTGTTCATCCGATATACCGGGGACCCAGAACTATTGCGGAAAGTTGTCGATGATACAAATGCGTGTTCTGTGAGTGAAATAAACCTTTTTAATGCATGGGTTGAACTCAAAGAGGCGATTAGCTACCAGAGTTTTTGCAAGCTCTTTTGTCAAATGACCCATCGACCAAGGCTCAACCCACCTCTAAACAAGTCGCATCCCCGTCTCAGTCACCCAAAGCCACTCCCAGCCGCTCCGTTATCTCTCCCGCATTTTCTACTATATCTCTCTCAAATACTCCTGCGCTCCGATACGACGCCTACGCCCCACCGCACATTCCTACACCTCGCCGGACGCGGCCAACTTTGGAATCGCCATTTCATCGGGAAAGTGGAGATTCATCCACATCTCTTGATTCGCCATTCGCGAGAGAAGGAGAGGACTTGGCTGGAGAGATGGTGCTACAGGCGGCGGATGAGAGGCGTAAAGCCAAGGGGAAGGGAAAGACTAGCGAGGCTGGGGGCCATCTACAACTCGACATGAATGGAACACCAAAGAAGACCACTGGCCTGGATAATCTTCCAAATCCGAATGCGGATTTGATCACTCTGAGCACGGTTGAGTCACCATTCCGAGAAGAAACGGAGTTTGGGACACTCAACATGTCCAGCTCACTCATTGCCGATGCGACAGACCCGCTATCCGACTCGACGGCTATATCCTCACCCCGATTTCATACAGCTGTCATGACCTCTCCTCGACTGGCCGGGTCAGACTTGGCCCCTGTTGATGCCGATGCGATCTGGAGTTCATTCGATGCTCTGGAGGGCGACACGATTCTAGGGAAGCAGACGCTGCGGGGGTGGTGTGAGCGAGCGCCGGAGGCTGTCGGGGGAATTTTGCGTGAAATGGGGCTGGGATTTGTAATGCAGAAGGTTGCGGTAGAGGAAGGTGCCAAAACAGGTGAGCCCAAACCGCGACAAATATAATTTATCCCTAACATCAATATGCTAGGCACAGGGCAGGAGGTGTTTGCGTATATACCATCGCCAAGCGAAAGTCCAGACAGCGAGGTTGCTAGAGCCGTGGTCAGGCTACGGCCAGCCGAGGACGGGAGCTGCTTGTGGATGCTGAGATGCGGAGAATGGGATTTGAGGGTTATGATTCGGAAAGTGCTAGATGGCGAGTCGGGATAAGAAATTTTATAAATTGATACCGTACAGGAATGTAGATAGGCTATCTTGAATAGAAGAAAACTCGATGATACTACAACTAGTTCGATTCTTTCAACGCCTTTCGCTAAGTTGACTCTCAAATGCATTGGATTTGTCACTTGGTTTCAGGAACAGCCCGTGCGGGCAAGTCGGACAATGAAACCTCCACCTCTCAGTCAGCAGCTGACTGATCTCGCAAGTTTCGGGATGGGCTATATGGATGGCGTATGAGTTGCTTACTGTAGTGTGCCTGCATGGTCAGAGAGCGCGTAATGGTATAAAACTAGTGAGTAACGGCTGCATATTGTCGTCAACCAAGCATCCTTTCCACTCAACACTCAAACTCATGTCTGCTAAAGTAATCGCGATTGCAGGAGCGACCGGCTACGCCGGCGTTGCCTTCACAAACGCTCTGTTGGACCTTCAGTTCTCGGAAATTCGCATTCTCGCTCGCTCATCCTCTGTACGTGCATCGTGCATGCGGTTGAAGATTGGGGACTAATATTTCTCTATCAAGCTTAATTCGGAAAAAATTCAAGGCCTCAAGACTCGTGGAGCAACCCTTCATTCAGTGTCATATGATGACGAGGCGAGCCTCGTTAAAGCCCTTCAGGGGGTCGACGTACTGGTATCCGCTGTCGCTGCTGAAGGACTAATAACGGCCCAGGTATTACTATACATGACATGCGTGACTTATTACACCACTGACTATACTCCTCCAAAAGCTTCCACTCATCAAGGCTGCCAAGGCCGCTGATGTCGCGCTATTTTTCCCAAGCGAATACGGCGGGGTACGTAGTAACTTTAAGTAACTGAAATACACTAATTGTGTGTTGTAGAGGTTTGAAAATAGCGATAGCCCGTCTCCTCTGATTCAGAATAAGAAGAAGGTTGCTCAGACTGCCAAAGAAGCCGGGTTGCCCGTGGCCGCTCTGGCCACGGGGCCCTTCCCAGAGTATTGTCTCGGTATACCGTGAGTATATGCACTCTTGAAATG
Source organism: Ceratobasidium papillatum (assembly GCA_037042815.1). Taxonomy (NCBI): domain Eukaryota; kingdom Fungi; phylum Basidiomycota; class Agaricomycetes; order Cantharellales; family Ceratobasidiaceae; genus Ceratobasidium; species Ceratobasidium papillatum. The sequence continues at coordinate 21,372 of JAYRCO010000086.1, read as the reverse complement.
ATGTGGTTGATTCATAACCAGCGATATCTAGCCCTCTTGGATATGACTTTGCCAACAAGAAAGTGACAATTTGGGGTGACGGCGAGGCTAAGATATCATTCACGACGATTCGCTCGATTGCTCAGTACGTCATACTTCCATCCTCATTTTAGCAAATATTGAGTTTAGAATCAGGTGGATCGCACACGTTCTAAAAGATGTTCCGATAGCTCAGCTGCAGAACAAGCTATTTAACATCCAAGGTGGCCTTCTTAGTGGAAATGAGGTTGTCAAAGCCTGGGAGCACAAGCACCAGGTATGTTTCAATCGAATTAGATCGTGACGAGAGCTAATACGTCGAACATTCGCAGGCCAAACTTGAAGTTGAGTACCGCCCACTCGAGGAGCTTGCACAGCGAATCAAGGCGGACCCGAACGACTTCGCTGCGGTATTGTTGTTCGCGTTGCACTCTGGGCATGTCGAGTTGAGTCCGCTGGATAACGACCTCTATCCAGAATGGAAACCCGAGTCGGTTGAGAGCACATTATAGATATGTATGATTGTACTGGACAAATCGTAAAACAAATTTCATCTTGCTAGATACGGAGTCATGAGGTCGAATTAAATCTCGAAAAAACGAACAACGAACTAGATTCGTGGAAACGGGTCATTGATCCCAATCCATGAAGGGTTTCAGTCTCAGATGAAGAAGCGAAATCAAACATATCCCGAATCATAATCCCGACTACAAATGCCGATCGGTTCATATTATATTAGCGCGCATCACAAACGTATGGTTGTTCCGCTGCCGAAGATAATCGCTTGGTTTCCACTCGGCGAGAAATGGCCATGATCAAGGGTTGCAAGCTTGTTTAAAATATGTGTTGATCGATGAATGTTTGAAGCCCGCACAGTGGATTTGCTACGGCTATCCAAAGCCGATCCTGGGTCATCTCAAGGAGTTTAACATATGAGTAGCAGATTTAGGGATACATATTCTTTGAAGAGTGCGTACTTTAGCAAACTGGGTCATACATCATGATGAATAGCCTACTATTTCGTTTATAGAAGCAGAATAATTTGTTGACATTTCATACCAGAATTTTACATATGCTCTGACCCTTCTAACAAAGAAAGCTAAATTTAGTTCGGCGAATCCTGGCCGAGGAGCTACCACGTGATTTCAGCGTCATTAGTTCTTCTTTGAGAGCTTGACGTCGGCCATCACCAGGAAGGCGGGTTTCTGCTCCCCACTCTACTTCTCGCCTTTAACGCCTCTCGATACTGATAGCCGGCGCTATGGATACCATCGAGCCCACCAGCAGGCCTAGACTCTTCTAGAAAGTTCAACGCTTGCCTCAGGAGTCGCACTACCACGGTCAGGCGGGTCCGGAGCGGGTCTCAAATATCCACCTGAAATCGAATCGATCTTCTATCGGCGAGCCATCTTGAATATCTTTCCCGATTTGAGTAAATGAACTGTTATCGCTGACGTTAACGATCTCGTTGGGGACGATGAAATAATCCCGTGCACCGGAAATCGGCGGCTCCAAAGGTATATAAACTCCATCGTATCTTCATCCTATCCTCACCAAATTTTGCCTCTCTTCTCAGTTCTATCCCTCATATTCCATTTGCTTCAACATGGTGAAGGTCCAAATCTACGGTGTACGTCAATCTCATTCATTACCGCCCTCGTTTGCTCACTATAGACTACTTATAGATTACGCTGTCGACCTGCACTAAGCGTGTCATGACCATCTGCAATGAGCTCGGTGTCGAGTACGAAATCAATAGTGTTGACCTCTTCAAGGGCGAGCACAAGAATCCCGATTACCTTGCTACCAAGCAGCCCTTTGGAGCTATCCCTGTCCTCGTTGTAAGTACCATTGACGGTAGCCTAGTTTCAATCGCGCACTCGCTGATTCTGTTGAAAAAAGGATGAGGATGGTACTCAACTCTTCGAGTCTCGTGCGATCTGCCGTTACCTAACTGCCAAGTATGGAAAGGACTCTGGATTGATGCCTCCTTCGAGCGACGTCAAAGCCTATGGTCTTTTCGAGCAAGCTGCCAGCATCGAATACTCTTCGTTTGACCCATCCGCGAGCGGATTGACCTACGAGCGTGTCTTCGCCAAGTACGTCATGTCTTGGTGTATAGCATGAGCTTTCTGACCTAAGCTACATAGAGCGTTTGGTCAGGAAGGCAACGAACAGCTTGCTCAAAAGCACATCAAGACTCTCGAGAACAAGATGGAAGCCTACGAGCGCATTTTATCGAAGCAGAAGTATCTTGCTGGTGATGTAAGTTGCATTCTATACTTTCTGGTGATGTATGCTGATCTAGATCTCTTCAGAACATGACACTTGCCGATTTGTTCCATCTTCCTTATGGCACGTTTGTGAACCAGATCTCGCCCGAGACCATGGCTTCCAAGCCCCACGTCAAGAAGTGGTGGGACGACATTACCTCGCGTGCGTCGTGGACCAAGGTCAAGGATCTCTAAGCGTGATTTGAGCAACGTGCGCTCTTCTCGCAACCGCTGAATTGAATACTGTTCCTGTGGTGTTTCATTACAAAATCAATATATGAATAGCTTAAACAACATCAACGTTAGCGCTAGCGTTGGGAGAGTGTAGAAAGTTCTGGAATGTAATAGATTAGTATAGAATGTCGCGGAACGTGTTGGAAGTAATCGAGTCAAGTGCGTGCGTAATCGCGCATATATGACTCGGAGCGAGGAATCTGAGAGGTATAAATAGGGGTCGATGCGACGCCCTACTGCCCCATCTCACACTCACACTCACACTCATTTTATACAAGTCTTTAATTAGTCTTTAATATATACATTTGATTTCTATAGAGAGCTCGTGTATCTCAATGGCCAAGGCAGAGGTAAAGTAGACGTTGTGATTGTTGTCACTTGTAGGTGCGAAATCCAGAGGTATTCGGCACCCGTGGGAAAGTGCTCGTGACTGTCTTGCGGCCGACCATGACTGCCCTAGTCCCAAAACTCCCACTTGAAATTTGGCAATCCATTCCAAACTATTGCTCCCCCTCTGCGTTATGTGTCTGTGCCGTTTTGAACCGGACCCTCTATGATGCGAGCATACCGGCACTGTATACTTCGGTCCAGCTAAGAACTGATTTCTCGATCCAGAAATTTGCCGATACCCTTCATCGTTACGGGCAATCATATATCAAATCATACATCCAAATACTCGACATATCCCCAGGGGACTCTTTGACTGATGATAGCTTGGGGGCAATCGGTGACATTTTACTAGTAGTAGATAAGCTTCGTGACTTGACGCTTTTGATACCTTTACACCACATGAATCTCGTACTCGACCACCGTTTTTTTTCTCCTTCTCATCTGTCACGTTTGATGTGCCCTTGGTACGGAAGCTCAAACGCTCCTAGTCGCTTACCTGGCTTTCTGAGGCACCAACTCAACCTTGAGGAGCTAGTCCTTCCCCCGTATACCCTCCGCACCAACTCCGATGACCTTAAACATATTCGGTATGATGATTTACCAAAGCTACGCTCTATCTCCGGTGATTTCCAAACACTGATGGCTTTGATCCCTCGCCGGCCAGTCAAAGATGTTAGTATCGTATCACAAGTACCACTGCATCATAACGGCTATAGTCGCGTTGTAGTCTTGCTAGCAAAATCCTTGGCTAGAATCGATAGTATTGAGCTGCCTGTGGTCTATCATGCTATGGAATATACTTTTTCAAACTCTGATGGACTAATTACAAGCTTGAGTCGCCAATCAATCTATCCAAAACGGCTTTCAGTCAACATATGTTGTTTTCAATCAGAGAGTTTTCAACAGAGCATCCTCCATCCCGCGGTAAGTAGCTGCGGCTGCTTTTTGGTTTATTCTCGTTGAACTGTACCCTTAGTTCTCGGCCGAGACATTTTACCCCTCCATGCTTCGCTGCCTCGCCAATCTTCAACTTATTCAGTCCCACAGGTTAGAGACTCTTGAGATTGTTCGCGAGGGAGATACTTCTTGGATCAATTCTGTAAGGACTGCACCCTTTGAGGCGGAGCTATTAGTTTTCAGAACCATGAAGCGTTCATGTCCGTCTCTAAAAGCCTTGCGGTTGTTTGGGCTTGAGGTCTACGACCGATCCGGGATTGGTGGTTGTGAGCCCCGTGCTTGGGTGATCCATTCTTGACTCAAAGCATATACTTACTTCAAATTTTGATAAACCACAGCAATTAAGTTCCACGTGGTATATGCATGTTCTGTTTGTTCTCGGATATTCGTGAGATAACTCAAGCGGCGAGGATGTGTACGGGGACTGACCTGAGCTATTGAGAGAACACGAGACAACAACGTGAGAAATATATAAACTTTAATATATCTCACGTCAAACAAGGCCTTGTGAGATGATGAGTCCGCGTGCCTTGCAGTGTGAGACGATTGTGCACGTGATTTGACGTTCCTGAACGGATTCACGACCTACCGGCGATCACGATCACATGGGTTTACGCATTCTGTTATATTGTTCACTCAGATACTCCTTGAAACATGATATCACACAAAATCTATTCATTTGCGTCAACTATTACATCTAGATTCTCTACATATATAGAGAACGAGTTTGAATGAGATCAGACGGGTTGCTCCCATGTGAAGTCCGATCAATCCTCTATCAGTGCGCCATTTGCGGTTTCTCAGGTCACGCAATCAAACTGTCAACGACCAGTCTTCTTGAGATTTACAGTTGACAGATACGAGACCAGCCAGGCAATGGTCCGACAAGATGGTCTTGTAGATCGGAACATGGACTCGGAAGGAAAGTATATAAACTTAGACGAATCCTCAGCACTATACTCATCAATTTTCAGCCTCTATCTTTCTTTGCCTCTCAAACCCTAAACACTTCAATATGGTGACCGTTCAGATCCTCGGTGTACGTTGGTATCACATATCATCCCCCTCATTTGCTTATCGTAACCTGCTCATAGGTTCCTTTGTCGACATGCACTAAGCGTGTTATGACCACCTGCAACGAACTCGGCATCAACTATGAGATCAAGACTGTCGACATTCGCAAGGGCGAGCACAAGGATCCCGACTACGTTGCCAACAAGCACCCGTTCGCCATTATCCCTGTCCTCATCGTAAGTTATGACAATGATATTCTAGTTTAGAGGGTTAATGATTCGAAAAACAGGATGAAGATGGAACTCAACTCTTCGAGTCTCGTGCGATCTGCCGTTACCTGACGGCCAAGTATGGCAAAGGTACCGGGTTGATGCCTCCTTCAAGCGACGTCAAAGCCTATGGTATTTTCGAGCAAGCTGCTAGTATCGAGTACTCTTCGTTCGATCCCGCTGCTTTCGGCCTGACCTTTGAGCGCGTCTTTACCAAGTACGTCTCACAACGGTTTGTTATTGAGATCTGGAGCTCAACCTTTTCAGAGCATTTATTGGCCGAGATGGCAATGAAGAGTTTGCTCAGAGGCATATCAAGACTCTCGAGGCCAAGATGGAGGGCTATGAGCGTATCTTGTCGAAGCAGAAGTATCTCGCTGGCGATGTGAGTAAACTTTCATACGCTTCTAGTTCTACGTATTCATGCGCTCCTCTAGCATATCACCCTTGCCGATATATTCCACCTTCCATATGGAGCGTTCGTTGAACGGATCTCCCCCGAAATTCTCACTGCCAACCCGCACGTTAAGCTGTGGTGGGAGGATATTAGCTCCCGTCCGTCGTGGACTAGCATCAAAGATCTCTGAGTTTGAGCCCGAGCATTGTACCTCCTAGCAAACGAATGAAGCATGTGTAGTCTAACTCCGAATGGATGAGTAAATTGTGATAAATCAGCATTAGCAGATTTGTGATCTTTATGCTGCCATGTTAAGATAGCAGAAGTCATAGCGCCAGGTCAACCGGTGTGACAGGCCAAGACTTGGAACACATTCGGACATCACTTCGTATCCGTTTGTTATGGAATTTCAGTATGAGCAGATCGCGAGGATTGCAAAGAAAAACCCCAACATACTTAAGCAATTTCAGAGCGCCGCGCTCTGATTTGGGGACACTAACATCGCCGAGATTTTTTCTATGTGATTTCGAAGACTTGTTTTCATGCAAAGTCCGAGGCCACGACTTGTCATGTATAGATGTATTGACTATTGCTCATAAGGCTGTCAGGCTCGCCGTCGTGAGCATAACCTGGACTTCCTGACGATATAGTCGGGAACACGAGTGCTCCTATCAAAATGGGGAATTTTCATATGAAACGGGCACACAAAGCATGATGATCACTTTGCGTTAGCTTTAACAGAATCTACTGCTACAGTGAGAGTCCTCGAGGTTTTACTACAGGTTGACTGACTGAGTACTACCAGTCAATCAGATTTGCTTCCGTCCTTACGTTGATACGACGTTCCACTTCGGCGGTTGACGCTCAGAGCTTACTCTTCAACCGAAGAGCTGGGGACCTAACGGAAGTATAGTTTTGCGTCATATTAACGAGGGAAAATCTCATTCGTACCTTTAGATACTCGAAGAAGACCTTTTCTTAGTCTTGTAACAGATCCGAAACTTTGATCTCTGCAGCTTTAATCATTTGCAGGAACTGGAAATTATTCACCCTGACGGCCTAACGACCTAGAAGATCAGTAGGGAACTGACGGATAAAGGTTTCTAGCAATGAAGCACGATTATCTTTCGCTAGTTCTGCCAAAATCACTAGAACTCGAGACCTGGTAGAGGCTGGACACGGAACTTGGCTCTGAGTCTTCATTAAGAGGCAGTCTTTGCGAGCTGCTGTAAAGAGGAGGGTGTTCCAAGCACGTCGGCCCCTTGTCATCAAACAGTCAGAATATAAATCAATGCAAGAAGCGCAAATAGACAGGACTAAACGAGACCCCAGCATAAATTTTCGCTCGTTGACCTGCTTTTACGATGGTCAACTTCCAGAAAAGAAATTTAAGCATATTTAGATCACGCATATATTACATGTATTACGTCATCATGCCACACCTTATCCGATACAATCTCAATCTTAGCCACAACCATCCTTCAGGCAAATCCAAGATCTATAGCCCTCTGTCGAACCCGATATGAGTATGAAACTTCCTACTGAAATCATATTATCACTGGCTACCTATTGTCCGCCTTCAACATTATACGCACTCGCTCTTTCGAACACGGGACTATCTCCCTCTATCATCCGACTACTTTACACAAACATCGAAGTAAAAAGCTATCCATCGCTATTCAAACTGTCAAACACACTTATACACGACCGTCGTGGACGTGGCCAACACTCTCACACTCTATACATAAACCTACCCCGCCAGTTGACCGCGGACACCCACGAGCTCATACTCTTGGCGCTCGCCAGCATCATCCAACGCTCCCCAAACCTCCAAGACCTCTCGCTCTTGTTCCCAGAGCCGAGAATGAGCGACGTATTAACCTACCTGTCCAGAATACAACCGACTCGGCTGACGTCGTTTACATGCCCCTCTACCGAAACGCCGTCGCTCGTTCGATTTTTGAACCAACAGCCTGGGATTAAACACTTGCGGCTTGTCGAAATTAACACCACGGGCCATGTTATGCTCGGCAACTACTTGGACAATCTTGATGCTCGGTCTTTACCAGTACTTTCGACGCTGTATGCTAGCGCTCGAGCTGCATCACGCTTAATCCCCGGTCGACCGGTGCGGCACGTCGAGATAACGTTTAGTGTTGTAAGACGAGCCTCCGATACGTCATTCCAAGAGTTGGCCATGGCGCTGTCCCAGTCCACGGTCCCGGTGGACACGATCACGCTCTGTGTTCAGATTGGCAGATTCGCAACGGTCATTATTGGTTCAGGTTTTCTAGCTTCTTTGCGCCGATTCCGGGTTCAGCCCGGACGGCTGACAATAGGGTTATCTCAAACTACAGAAAATGTTAGAAAACCAGAACCGGTAAGGCATCTCGCTGCTCACACATGATAATCTACCTATATGCCCTATTACAGGTATCCCCGAGGTCTCTTCGACTAGTCCTCCAAGCCCTGGAAACCCTCGATCTTGGGGGGTTCACTCGACTCGAAACGCTAGAAATCATCCAGCAGGGGAGTTCAACGTCTGGGACGATGAGCAGAGAGACAACTCATACAGGGAACGAGCGGTTTCGCTCAATCAAAGCCACGTGCCCGTCGTTGCAAGTCTTGAATTTGTTTGGTCGCGAGATGCGGTAGCGATCACGAAACGAGATCTACGTGTTTAATTTCGAGCCGCCTCCTTTGATTCCTTTCGTCTCCCAATTCTTCTCATCACACCCTCCAAAAATTAAACAACAAATGTATAACACACGACAGTCCATACATAAAACAACCACGAGAGAATGTCACCAAAACCAAATCAAAACAACCACAGAACATGACGCATACGAGTCGAGTATGGATCCGTGAGAACATGAAGCGAGCGTCACCGAAAAATCACCAAGCGTTCGTACGGGGAAATAATCAAGTAAAATGAGATCAGTTGTCTAGGTATCAATGTCAAAGCACGATGATCGAACCCATAAATGCGGTAATAGCCACCAATAATGAACTCGTTCCGAGTCCGAGTGCACCGTTTCCTGAACTCGATCCAGGTTGAGCAGTCGAAGTCGGCGCAATGCTCCCAGTCTCTGTCCCACTCGGAGACGTCCCTGCACTAGACGACCCGGCACCAGCACCCACAGTCCCATTCGGTCCTCCCGCTACATTCCGATCGGTTACATCCCCCGTATTTCCCGCCGCATTCAAATACCAACTCGCGCCCAAAACATCCGGAATGCTCTTGGCCGTCCATCCGTTCGCCGCAATCAAAGGATAGGTATCCTTGAATACTTTAACGCATTCGGCGGTGAGTTCGTGTTCGAGGATGTTTAGGCCGGGCGATTTAGGTCCTTTGTAGGCTTTTGTGAGGACTGCTGTTGCGCCGGCGAGAGTTTGACCTTTGCCGATGTTCCAGTCGTCGGTGTCGTGGTTCCAGATGACGGTGTGGAGGCCGAATATGTGCTGGTGAAGAATCATCAGTATAATGTTTAATTTATTTCACGTGTTTATCTCAGGCACCGATCGACGCCTCGATCACCCCAAACACGGACCGCCCCAACATGTATAATGAACACGAAGCTCACCTTGGCAATAGCGCGCACACGGGTATCCGACTCTCCAAACGGCGGGCGCCAGTATCGGGGCAGACGACCCCCAGTCGAGTCGTGAATGATCTGCATCGTCCATCCGAGTTCGGCCAAAACGAGTTCGTTGGAGAGTTGGGGCATGTGGGGATGGGACCAAGTGTGTACGGCCATGTCGTCTCCGTTTTGGTCAAAGGCTTCCATGAATAGGTCGGGGTTGTGCAGGATGTTGCCCCCTGTTATTAAAATTTGAATTAGCGGGTGAAATTAATAAGAGGAGATAGACACGCACCAATGTAGAAATGGGTTACTTTCTGCTTGATTTCCCGGAGGTACGCATAAAGTAGTTTGCTGCCGGCTTCGGGACCGTCGTCGAACGAGATGGCGACCAGGCCATCTGGGACGTCGTACGTCTGGTTCTCGTCTTTGCAGTCGGTCGCGCTGGAGCAGATAGGGGCCTTGGTGGGGTTCATCGTGCCCGAGCTGTTGCGATACGCGCCCGTGGACGAAGCGACGGGGACATTCGACGGGATCAAGCCTGATGCGACGGCATTGTTGAGTGCGTCGGTCCATTCTTGGGGTGTCTGTGTCGGGGAAAGTTTACCCGAGGGGTATTGCTTTGTCCATTCTGTGGAGACGTTAGCGATGGGCGTCCAGGTTACATAGTGATTAGGACGAACCAGGAGACCCAGGCTGAGGATACGTCTGTTGGCGTCTGAACAACTTGTGCGCGGGGTGCGATTCTTCATGGTACCAACGTGACGGCAAAGACCGGGCGACCGTCTCGGCTACTCCACCCGTGACGGGATGAGCGCCGACCTGCACCTGTACTGCAGCAACGTAGAAAATAGCAGCGACGACGGCCAACATCGTGTCCAGAAGAAAAAAGACAAGGAGACGGGAACAGGACGAATGGGGATGAACAGACCAAGGTTGGTTTTATGTTTAACCCGCGTGCCAAGGTCTGGACCCTGCTGCCAAGACCCCGTCGATCATGGACCGGGTGGCGGTGCTCTTTATTGGACATCCGGTGGTGTGTGATTGGCTGGTGCGGTGCTCCACCGTGTAGTGCCCCTCGTGTTTATCTGGCTATGGGGCTATGGATGGAGGCTATGGAGCGAGGAGGAGTACGGCGGTGGGAGTGGGGAGTACGGCGGTAGCAACGGGCTGTACGAGAGGTGGGCTTGGCGTTTGTTCGGCCATCGTATCCGCGCTTGAATCGGCAACCAGATAGCGCCCTGGTCGATCAGAAAAACAAAGGCTCTGCGTGGACGTCCTTGGTTGCCTCGAGGTCGTTGTCGTTTTCGCCGTCGTTGCCACTTTACTCGTGCTGGTCGTCTTCCTTGGCTCAATGTCATTGTCTCTGGAGACCTCGACGACCATGACGTATAGCACGTGCTTCCGACGAATTTGACTTTGAATGAATGGATTCTTCTTGATGGCACCGTGGATAGAAGACTGCGATCGGCTTGGCTTTGCAACCATCGACGTGCAAAAAAACGTTTTTCATTGCGACTTGGTCTTGGACTTTATTCTTCCACGACGTGTTTGTCAAATAATGCTTGCTCGCTCAAACACTCGGATAAACTTCTAGGCTTTACGCACCTCTCGTCATCTTTCCCACGGATAAGATATGCGTTATCCAGGTTCACCGAGCAGCCCTTGACTTTATTTGTCCACTTCCCCGAACTCCTTCATCCACGCCGCCGGCCCGTTCCGAGCCGAACCGCCAGGCACCGCCCATCCCTGATCGTGCACCGACGAACAGCATGGATGCTCCACGCCTCGTCACCTGACCGCGTCTAGGATTCGCCTAAAATCGAAATTGTATGCCTGTTCGAGCTGAATTCAACTCGTCCCGGGTACATACATGCCCACGAATCGAGTGCTCTCCGTTGCGTCAAGAGTGACCTAGTACAGAAGCTCGAGCTTTGAGCGATATCCGATAATTTCGGCCAGGGGATTGATGTGTGGGGGTTGTTGCTAGGTACGTGCTTCTTTCTTGTTTGCCGTCTGCTCTTCCCTGGACTCGACGAGGCCTGGGCGCTAGCATTAGACTTGGTGGATCTGGCATAGTTTCTGTGTATGTATGCGCCGCGAATCTATCAATTTACCCTACCATAAATACCCTTTCTCAATGCCCGCCAGATTCTAAAAAATCTTCAAATCGAGTCGAATTTCAAAATTGACATCAGATACAAGAATTACACAGAATGTCATCATTTCACAAGCGTGAGCCTCACTCCTGGGCTTCAAGATCTTTTACTTTCACTTCGACCGACTTTTCTTCCTCCTTGATATCAATGTTATCTTCCGATTTGTTCACCTGGCTTATCGTAGGTAAAGACGCGTCAACGGACGTTTGGATTGTCCGGGAAAATGTCGTTTCTGTTTGTCTGCTTGTCTGCGTGCCGGGAACCAATCTTCTCATCCTGTTACAAAAATAGTTAAAACACTGGTTGAAGAAATGTCAAAATATGCATGCGTACCAGCTCGTACTCTGATGCTCAGGCTCGGGCTTTGGCTCAGACGGCTTGAGCCCAAACGGGGAAACCAAGCGCCAAAAGATAAGTCGATACTGCTTGATCGCCTCGCTCGACAATCCGAAAAACATGAAAAACAGAAACGCGCATCCGGGGATCGACCAGCGAGTCAGGTCGTATCCGGTTTGGAGTCCTTTCACAGTTTGAACTGCTTCGTGCGTCACGGTCCATACGTCATGGATAAATTCGTGAGTCTCGGCCCAGGAGATCCATCGGCTGATGGGGTATAGCCGTGAGCTGGTAATCATAGCGTACGATGATAGGGGTAATGAGAAAGCCATATCGGTGCCGGCGAGAGCCATGAGACGGAAGAACCGGGACAAGTTCAGGTCTGCCCCCGACTCGGAAAGCACTCTGGAAAACTGACGCCGGGTTTTGATAAAGGCGCGAATAGTAAGACCTGGGAACTTGTATCGTCAGAAATGCTCGTTGGGTCGGGTGAAAAACTTGCCTGCATACACAAACGAGGTCAGACTAACTAAGACTGGCCACATGAGGACCAAGCATATTGACATGACCGACCATGCGATATCTAAAACGATTTCTTTAGATTTGCCCATGATGAGATGACTTTGCTCACCTGGCCAACATCCCATGTCCTCAATGATGATGTATCTTACGGGCTGTACGACGTAGTCTAGATAAGATTTTGATTAGGAGTACGAGCCAAAAATTTGAACGTATACTGACGTAACACAACAACCATCAGAGGCAGGCCAATACCAATAAGCAAGTCGATTATGAGATGTTTTTTGCTCTGCAAACTGTTAGTGTATGCGTATGCGTAGCATGGTAGATACGTACTGTATCTTGAAGAATAGAGACCTCCTTCATTGCCGCAACACGATACAACCGCCTTTGAACGCACAAGGACGACGCGGGGAGACCGATGCTAAGTGCAATAACAAACCGAGATGCTAGAATCAAAACTTTGAGCTCACGTTTATAAAGCCTAGTGAATACGACTGACATATATCGCACCAAACTGGCGCTGGATCGTCTATGTTTCCTGCCCAAACTAGAGAGTTGACCATGAAGATTATACAGCCGGTGAATGTCCAACCGACGTAAATCAGAGTGCCGGTATTGCGCGCTTGCCAATGCCATGGTAAAGGCAGCAAGACCAATACGGCGCCTAGAGCGCATAGAGTGGGGAAGGCGGGATCACGCATGGCGGAATAGCGGGATATAGTGGAGATATGATGAGAGGACACGACACTGCTAGGCTGTTAAATTGTGACAGACAGGAATATGAAATAAGGAGCCGTCGTCGAGGATGCTATTCAAAGATGAAGGAGGACAAAAGCAGAGTCCAGAGCCATGTGGATATTTTGACAGGTGAGTGATGGGTGGCAACATTCTCGGCCCAATTAGGAAATATTTCATTTCTTCATGATATCGACTCCTCCGTAGATCCATCAAATGATCTTCTGGAACGTCAAAATAGATAGTCTCAGAGTGAAATGAAAAATCATCCCTATCTTCTCGGAAGATCTCGCGTCGATCATCCACATAACCTTAACTATCTCCGGAGATCTCGACGACGCGTGACGTATGTATAGCACGTGCCTTCCGACGAATTTGACTTTGAATGAATGGATTCTTCTTGATGGAACGCCGTGGATAGAAGACTGCGATTGGCTTGGCTTTACTACCATCGACGTGCAAAAAAACGTTTTTCATTGCAACCTAGTCTTGGACTTATTTCTCTACACCGTGTTTGTCAAATTATCTTTTACTCGGATAAACTTCTAGGCTTTACACACCCGGCCCTATAAACCTCCCACGGATGAAATATGCGTTATCCAGGTTCACCGAGCAGCCCTTGGCCGTATTTGTCTACCTCCCCGAACTCCTTCATCCACGCCGCCGGCCCGTTCCGAGCCGAACCGCCAGGCGCCGCCCATCCCTGATCGTGCACCGACGAACGGCATGGATGCTCCACGCCTCGTCACCTAACCGCGTCTAGGATTCGCCTAAAATCGAAATTGTATGCCTATTTCGAGTTGAATTCAACTCGTCTTTGGCATATGTCTACGAATCGAGATAGTGTTCTCCGTTGTGCAAGGAGTGACGTGGTAGAGAATCTCGGGTTTTGAACGATATCCGATAATTTCGGCCAGGAGATTGATGTGTGGGAGTTGTTGCTGCGTAAGTGCTTCTTTCTTTCTTGTCGTCTGCTCTTCCCTGGAATTAATGAGTCTTGGGCGCTCGTATTAGACTTGGTGGATCTTGCATAGTATATGTGTATGTATGCACCGCGAATATATCAATTTACCCTACCATAAATGCCCTTTCTCAATGCCCGACAGATGTTATAGGACTCTCCAAATCGAATCGAATTTCAAACTGACATCAGATACAAGAATTACACAGAATATCATCATTTCACAAGCGTGAGCCTCATGCTTGGGCTTCAAGATCTTTCACTGTCACTTCGGCCGACTTTTCTTCCTCCTTGATATCGATTTTATCTTCCGATTTTTTCACCTGGCTTATCGTAGGTAAAGACGCGTCAACGGACGTTTGGACTGTGCGAGCAAATGTCGTTTCTGTTTGTCTGCTTGTCTGCGTGCCGGGAACCAATCTTCTCATCCTGTTATAAAAAATAGTTGAAACATCGGTCAAAGAAGTATTCAAATATGTATGCATACCAGCTCGTATTTTGAGGCTCAGGCTCGGGCTTCGGTTCAGACGGCCTGAACCCAAACGGAGAAACCAAGCGCCAAAAGATAAGTCGATACTGCTTGATCGCTTCGCTCGACAATCCGAAAAACATGAAAAATAAAAACGCGCAGCCGGGGATTGCCCAGAGATTAAGATCGTATCCGGTTTGGAGACCTTGCACAGTTTGAATTTCTACGTGTGGTATCTTCCATACGTCGTGGATAAACTCGTGAGTCTCGTCCCAAGAGATCCATCCGCGCATTGGATATAGTCGTGAGCTGGTAATCATAGCGTACAATGAGAGAGGCAACGAGAACGCCATGTCGGTGCCAGCGAGAGCCATGAGACGGAAAAAGCGGGACAAGTTCAGCCCAGCTCCTGACTCGGATAGCACTCTGGAGAACTGACGCCTCGTTTTGATAAAAGCGCGGATAGTGAGACCTGTGGACTCGCACTTTCAAGGAGGCCCATTAAGCTTGACAGTTGACTTTACCTGCATACACGAACGAGGCAAGGCCAACTAGGATTGACCACATGCGTACCATGGATATTGACAAGACCGACCATGCAAGCTCTGAAACTATTTGATTAGATTTGCCTATGATGAGGTGATTCTACTCACCTGGCCAACAGCCTATGTCCTCAATGATCATGTACCTTACGGGCTGTACGACGTAATCTAGACGAAATCTCAACAAGAATTAATAGCTGAAATTCTCAAACGTGTACTGACACAATATTACAACCATCAGAGGCAGGCCGACACCGATCAGCAAGTCGATAATGAGCTGTTTTTTGCCCTGGAAAATGTGAGTGTATGCGGTTTGAACAACATTTTAGATGCGTACTGTATCTTGAAGAATAGAGACCTCCTTCATTGCCGCAACACGATACAACCGCCTTTGAACGCACAAGGACGACGCTGGGAGACCGGTGCTAAGTGCAATAACAAACCGGGACGCTAGAACCAAAATTGTGAGCGCGCGTTTACAGAGCCTAGTGAATGCAACTGACATATATCGCACCAAACTGGCGCTGGATCGTCTATGTTTCCTGCCCAAACCAGAGAATTGACCATAAAGATTATACAGGCGGTAAATGTCCAGCCGACATATATCAGAGTACCCGTGTTGCGCGCTTGCCAATGCCATGGTAAAGGCAGCAAGACCAGTACGGCGCCTAGTGCGCATAGAGCGGGGAAGGCAGGATCGCGCATAGCGGAGTAGTGGGATGTAGTGGAGATATGATGGGAGGACATCACATTGCCAGGCTATTAAATTGTGAAGAGAAGAAGCATGAGATAACAAGCTGTCATTAGGGATGCGATTCAAAAACGAGGGTAGACAAAAGCAAAGTCTAGAGCCATGTGGACATTTTGACAGGTGAGTGATGGGTGGCAACATTCTCGTCCCAATTAGGGAGTATTTCATTTCTTCATTCTATCAACTCCTCCGTAGATCTATTGGATGATCTTCTAGACGGCCAAAATAGATAGCCTCAAAGTGAAATGAAGGATCGCCCCTGTCTTCTCGGAAGATCTCGCGTCGATCATCCACATAACCTTAGAGAATGCCGCGGTATCCAGTTGCTCCGTGCGAATCGCACGGCCATAATGGCCGTGTTGCCTCTGGAAGAAATTCTCTAGCAGAACATCTTGGCGAATCTTATCTCCGGGCTGCACTTCGCCGGCTGCTCGGGCTCCCAAACCGCTGTTGATACTCATAGACCAAACTGTGTCGTCAAAATGGCCTGTCTCACAATTATTATTTTCGGCCATCCACATTGGCATTGGTCTAACCGCAAAAAGATGGAAGGCTGTGGCGCTTTGACGGGCCAGACCGGTTTAGACTGGTTCAGTTGCATCATTACACGGGCTAGTTAGGATCAGAGCTGTCAGATTGAATGATCTTCTGACGAGCTCGTAGGAGGTCGCCGCTCTTGCAAGTTCAATAAGTGAGCGTATCGATGTGTTCCATTTAACATATTCTTGACTCCAATTATGGGAGATAGTTTAGTAAGATTTGCCCAACTTGTTAGCCAGAAAAAGGACGGGAAAGTATATTCAGATGGTTATACTATTGAGCAGCAAGAAACCTTTGAGTGAGGAGGAGTCTAGGTTTCAGGAACGCCACAAGTCTGAGGGTAACAGCACATGACGGAATGGAATCAAGCGAGGTACTTTCGTACAGGAGGACTCCTTTACGTGAACTTTGGACAGTGACGAGCTCGGATAAATTCAAGGCAGATTCGGAGCGCTGTAGTGCGCTCTGCGGATCATCTTTAAGAGGATTTCTTGGATAGCAAATTGTTTACCGCGCAAGTCATCCTGGCTTAAGGATACAGATATTGGTACTATTAGTAAGCATACATTTGGTCGTCCCAGAATACTCTGAAAAGCCTGATCATGACTTTTTAATGGATGTTACCCTTGCTTGTTCAACCAGCTGTTTAAATTTCATCCAAACCGGGAAGCCGCATGCTGCGACGGATAGTACCCAAAGTGACTAGAAGCAAATGTTCAGATGATGTCTATAAGCAATGGATTGAGTAAGCTTACTCCCAGAGAAACTCCCGTCTTATGCCTCTTGCATAGTCTAGCCATATACACGCCCTCTCCCAAATGTGAGAGCACGACGTAACCCCAAACTGCTTTAATGTATGGTATACCAACTGCCGAACGTATATGCGCGCCAATAGAGCCAGGCGTAGCAATCGTCGTATAGATCAACAAAGCCATAAGGCTAACGGATGGCAAGGCAAGATGCGCATCGGGTAATCGATATACTTTAATCACTGGTTCGTCAATCTATAATTAGGGACACACGTAGAAGTAGAATACTCAAACAAAAGTCACTATGGCAATTCGAACGATAAAGATACTAACCATTCCAAGTCCGTCCAGAGCCTCGTGACGCATTTGGCCGCAGTAAAATACGTGTGTGGTTGTCTGGAGATTTCGGCTGACCGCAAGGGCCTATAAAGGTTTGAGAGTGATCGGGGATACTCCCTCAAGAGAGAACTTCGCCGAAGCTTCAAATTTATAGCTAGCGCGCAGTCACGCCTATTCCTAATCTGGTAAATGGACCGGTGATCATCGTGTCGCATGTGCTACTTATTATAAGAATCACCCACCAATATGTGCTGTTATTTAAGCATTTGTAACCAATTTCGACAACAGGCACAGTAATGCATATAGCGCTCATGATCACCAGCCCGTTTACCGAAGCGGGATTAGTATAGATGTGCGCTCTAGAGAGCTCTCCTAGCCTTGTCGAGGTTCCCTCCTCGGGAGTTTCTCGGTGGGGACGGGGTATAGGGGTGTATGCGTATCCTATAGATGGCGGAGGACGGGTGCGAAAGATGAGAGAAGGGTGACCAGGGTGCCCCCCTGGCCCCCCTTCAAGATGCCCGAAATCCCATGGGCGGCAATCGTGAATTATGATGAAAGCACACCGTTCCACAATTTACTTTACCATCATTACTCAACCAATCGTGATTGTCATTTTCCCAGCAAGACTTATTAAATAGGCTATCAATCGTGAAATGTCTCGCTCGTACAGAAGCAAAATTCAGACATGCCCAGGAACTTGCTTGCTACTAGGGTTCCTTTTTTTACCTATTCAGGAGTAACGTTAGGTGACATTGATCGATTCAATGAGAGTGGTTATTTGAGAAAGGGCCACTGTCAGGCGAGAAAGCTCCCCCATAATGTACTCTTACCGCATATACCGAATTTGCTTCACTAGGTAGCCGAGCACCAACGTAGAAATATCTCTAACCGACGCATGTGTGCTCCTCATTCTCGAATCCAATCGCAGATTGCTATTTCCGAACTCGCAGTTCTTGATTGGGCAGTCTTGTATACTGTAGTCTAAAATCTCCTAGGTCAGTCCAACTGAATGTTGGAGTCTCCTCGCTGTTTGAGAAATACGAAAAAGGGGTGGTTGATTTTATAGACGGTCAGACCAGACTGAGTACTCATTATAAATTGAGCTGAATGAGAATTGAAGTGTTTCCTGAACCATTTATTGAATCGCCAAGTGGATTCACAGTGGGAGAGTGAGTTAGAATAACGAAGAGTCAAGAATGCAAAAGCTGTAATAAATTCTGGCGAGAGCTAAAAGCTTTGCGGTACGAGCGCGAGAAAATAAGCACATGTTCATTTCATTGAGCTGAATTTCAATCGCCATGCACGAAGCTACATTGCAAATTTGGACAGCTAGCCTGAGCGGGTTTAACAGTTCAAACGTCCCTGTTTGACTAGGAATTCTATCCCTGCTCTCGGTCCCATCTTGAGTATGATATCGCATATCGGCGTTTCCGGTCCAAATTCTTCCAAAGAATCAAGTGGGCGAGGTGGTTGTCGGAGCTCACGACCAAACAGGGTTAATACCTGTAGTGACGAGCATTGGTCTTTTATCGCCCAGAAGGTTGCACGTTCGGCTTCAGTTGACTCTTCGTCCTTGTTGCTAGATGCTGGCCCTTCAGAGAATAGCATCTCAAACGTTTCCAAGCGCAAAAAGCCGCCGAGTTTGAGAAGCCGTGCATCTTGCATAATGGGTTGGTTGACCTGATGATCGTATTTAAGCTTGTATGAGAAGTATCTAGAAGAAAGGATCTACCTGTTTTTTTTCTTCAAGTGGCTGAAGGACTTTTAAAGACAATTTTTTGGGTTGGACCGAATGTTTGTATAACTCCTCAAATAAAGGATTGTGGAAGTCGGGTGGCATGTTAGCCCAAATGGAGATCTCCAATACATCCAAGGGACAGGCCGATTTTGAAAGGGCCTCTGGGAGAAGAATATCCATTCCAAGTGCAATTCCAAT
Source organism: Ceratobasidium papillatum (assembly GCA_037042815.1). Classification (NCBI taxonomy): domain Eukaryota; kingdom Fungi; phylum Basidiomycota; class Agaricomycetes; order Cantharellales; family Ceratobasidiaceae; genus Ceratobasidium; species Ceratobasidium papillatum. The sequence continues at coordinate 2,200 of JAYRCO010000086.1, read as the reverse complement.
CTTGAGATCTCGTATTGGTCGACCGGGGACAAGCTCCAGAGCAACGTACGCCTCAGACGACAGAGAAGAAAGCAGGGGTAGCGAGTCTTTGTGAAGGAATGGCAATGAGCGAGGGGCGACTACCAGACTCCGAGTTTCGCGCGGAAAATTCAATGATTTGATTGAGGGCTGACTGTCAAGGAAGCGCGCTAGGATTGCGCTCTCAGAGAATGTGCACGTAAAGGATGTAAGGGAGAACAAAAAGGTATTTTCAGCAGGGTCTAGCATGCTCAGAAGTAAATGGTCATTGAACAAGAGTGTGAGGTCTTGTAAATTAGGGGTACGTGAGAGAATCTGAGATACTATCGTCATCTCCTTATCTTTGTGTCCGAAATATTTCTTGGAAGTGTCAAATGATAGAGAGACAATGAGATCCCCGAGGTGGGGGCTTTCATGAATCAGTGTATTCGACAGCCTAGTGAGCGTATCCAGGTCGTTGATCTCAACGTGGCTGTAGAGTAGTGGAGTAATAAGCTTGGATAATCCGGAAGAGGCCAGTGCCAACGAACGCAGCGTAGAAAGCGCACAGTAGCGAGATATCCATATAACGATTTCAATGGGAAGTTCTGTAGTCCTAGGGGGCTCGAGGATCGTCATCGTCGTGGTGATCAGGTTTAGGTCTGAGCTGACTAAGCGTGACATGGTCATATGTGTTGTCAGTCGTCTGGTTCACCCCACCATCTTCTGGCCCATAATGTGTTGACTGTAAACGACGAGCACGAACATAAAATAAGGGGAATGTGAAAAACACAAGCGTGTGACAGGGAAACGTGGTTTGTGCTAAGCTAACCACGTCTGGACAAGATTGCGACGCTCAGTGCCTACCCAGGGTATATCCTCGAAATGCAATATAAATACATCATTATACGATTAAAGTCTCACGATAGCATCAGCCCCGATGTGTCATACGTGAGCAACTACGTCCCACCTCAACCTCAACCCACGCCGGTGATCCTGCCCTCACTAGATGAGCCCTATGATTCGAACTCTTGCTTCTCTATCAAGGCGCTTGAGACATATCGTCTGAGTATCAACCCCGTTTATTGTACGTCTCCACTCTCCTATCTTCGCTTCTTCTGCATACTGGACTCCTGCATTCAGCCTCGCATCCACGCAAAAGGAGTTTATAATGCAATCACGACATATCCCCTAGTAGGACACATTATGCTATGGCCTGGATTCCCCACTCAGCTCTCATTCGAAGAGTATATAGAGTTTAAAGGTCGTCGAGACATGGGATGGGCTTGTTTGTGACGCTAAATAAGGATGGGTTCAGCAAAGAGGATGAAGAGGACCCCAACAAAAGTGAGTTTATTTTTATATTCACCTCCCTCAACGTCAAAGCGCATACCTGAAACTCTCTTCTAGTATCTAGTTTCTTTTTGGAACTATTTCTTATCTCAACGCTTCTCCTATTATGCTTCCCTCGAAATCGGATTCATCGCCGTCTTGCCACCGTATCAACGGACTGATGTTTCATCGCACCCTATGGGCCTAATGATGCGATATGCACTTGAGGTCTTAAAGAATGGAGGAATTGGAGTTAGAAGAGTGAAGTGGCAGATTCATTCAAGTACCGACGTAGCGTAGATGCCGGAAAGAGAGTGAGATCCAAGCTGGAGGGTATTATTGGTACATTGTCTTTTCCTTCGTTTCTTCGATTACATCGTAATCTTTGATTTTAACCTATCTTCCTATGTGAGCTAACAATCTTAGGGATATGTGGCGATGTTCTATTCCATCAGGAAAAGAATACAGCGATCCTTACCGTGCCAATGGATAGCTGCCCGTAAGGGCTAGAGCTATTCTAGCCTATCCTAAACCGCTGAGAGCGGTTCTATCGGCCAGTAGCGCCTTTGGCACAGCCACATGTACATACGTAGATAATCTAGATCTTTTGATAACTCCAGTGGCGGTGCTGGACAGGTGTGGAGCGGGTTGATGGCTGGCCTTCAGCTCGCGATGAGCAAGGCCATCCTGCGGGGCCTGAGTGCATGGTCGACATTGTCACGCCTGGGGGTATTTTCATGAAAAAATGACATTGGCACAAAGACCAGACAGAACGCGCGGGCAGATAAGGATACTGTCTAAATTTGGTAACATTCCTTCCAGTTGGAGACGTGTCAGCTCCACAGATTGATTTTGAAATTTAAAGCTGTAT
>JAYRCO010000859.1:0-16183 GCA_037042815.1 Ceratobasidium papillatum | reverse complement strand
GCGCCCCCTCTTGGATCACCTCAACTGGATCAAGAACGGAGCCACCGCCGTGAAAGCTTATTTCGGCTCGGATGTTTTCCTCCCGGCCTCTCGGCCTGCCTAGCCGTTAACGTCCGCCTAGGCGTGGGTTGGCTGCCAGCCATCCAAACGATCCCCGCGTCGTTCAATAATCAACAGGCCCTCCCGATAATATTGATTTATTAGATAATCTCTCAGCCCATGCGACCAGCTTTTGGTTCTCCCCAATGAGCCCATGAACGTTGCAAATGCCTCTTTTTATGCGGTGAAACTTGTATAGCGGGTGGTGTTACAGCGGAGAGCCACGGACAGTTCGATACATCGCGGTAATCAGGACGCATATAATCACCCGTAGTTCTGAGTGGACCACCCCATTCCACGAGACCGGATCTTCGAGAACTCAGCGTGGGACTGTTTTCGAAAAGGAGGATTAAGTTCAAGAGATAAGAAAATGAAACGTCTACAATGTCATCAAGTTGCGAACCACGCAGACTGCAATGATCTGAGGTCGGTGAAAAGGCATGGCTCTTGCTCACGCAAAACTCAAACCCTGTATAATGACTCAAATTGAAGGGACGACAGCCTAAGCGTGGTTCCACGCTATTCGGTTCAATATCCCAGTCGGACCATCCGAACTTGACTATGTTCGCACATAAGTCTTCCTCCCATGTCGTCTGGCACATCAAAATGAGGCCCACCTCAATTTCGGGCGCCTCGGCGCCACCCACAATATTCCGTCGGTACGTCATTACTAAAGCGGGTTGTTTGGCCCCCAAACGTACGATGGGTATATCTCCACGCCAGTTACGGAACGTGGGCTGCTCCGCCCTCGTGGCCGGAACCATCAATTTTATGTAAATTGCCGTGCTGGTCCCGCCGAAGCTCTAGGAAAAAACAACGGGAACACGTTCCTTGCGTTACGCCTGCTCTTCAGTTCACTCGTCCGGGCAAGTTCAAAGCACTGGGGCGGGAAGACACTGATGCATGTCCGATGGTCAAGCAGCATCGACATATTCAACCTTTACAGGTGGGAAAGCTAGTTTTAATTGGGCAATGCCTTGCTTCGCGATTTAGTCGCAATTTGTTTCAGACTTATACTAAGCCCAGATTTAACATAACTGAGCGTGATTTCAATTCCGCGCATGCCTTAAACGCTGTGTATGCCGTTTTGCGGGGACCGGCGGTGAGGGGTTAGAACTTCTGAACTGGGCACAGACGAATATATGATTAATTGCAGCGCGCTCTATCTTGAGTGACCTGCGGTCAGAGAATGGGCGTATAACAATACAGGGACCTTGATTATTTCTCTGCACCCCCTCTAGTTCTTTTTTATTCCACAATATCAAGCTATGAATAACCTTCCTGAGGCAACGTTTTCATTTGAGACCCGTCAGGGAACCTGGACATTCCACACACCAACCCCCGCCATGGCCTACGCAGGCCAGGTTGTTCGTTGGGCTCATATGTCCCAAATTCCACTGCAGTGGGACTATCGAAAGATAGGACGCGACAATAAGCCCTGTTGGATTGCAGCACCTGTCTGTAGGTCACTCTGTCTACAACGCCAGAACCCCACTCTGATTATTTCTTCTGGTCTATAGTAGCTGGCGAGCAACTCGGTTCCCAGTATTTTGGGTATGATACCGACAAGCAAAATGCTAAGGAGAAGGCCTGTCGTAAAATGGCCTTTTCCGGACATTGCGTGAGTGTGGTTGGGTGTATGCTACCATCTGAAGCTAGATCTTAACACATTAACTACTTCAAATTAGTAGTTTACATGTAGATTCATGATAGGCAGTCCGGACGGAGCCAGTACAAGTTAAAGTTGAAATCATTGTGATGTGCTGTGCTGAAGATTGTTGTGCCGTTCTGTATCTGTTACATGTCTGGAGCATGAGATAATGATATGCTTGATGCTGTCTAATCCGCCGAACTGTGGCGTCACCCATAACTGGTTGGCCTGTGTCGCTCATATTGTAGTCTCCTGAGATAGCGCAACTGGGTTTGCGTTCGAATGTGCCCTGGAGCTCGAAGAAACCTTAGACCAAATCAGCTTTCGCTGCCACCAATGTGTGTTGGAGCACGAAGTAAGCGCATATATGTAACCAAATAGGAACATTATAGATGGGACCACAGCCACAGTTTATGTGCACTTCTCCCTTATTAAATGAGCTGCGATGGAAAGGAAATTTTTGGCACGTTAGTTGTTCTAATGCGTGTGCTCTCACTGTCGCGCGTGCCAGGCATGAGGCTGTATCGGAAAGCGCCAGACCCATCTCCAGTATCAGCATAGCATGGCGATCGCCCGATATAAATTCCCTCTAGATCCGAATTTCCGGAACTTCTCAGCCGCGGCTGCATCATACCTCCTATTAGGCTTATGTAATAATTATATGCTAAACAACCGTGCCCCCGGGCTTGCTTTGTTTGCACGTACTATATAAAAGAGCCAGTAAGAAGAAAAAACATATAGAGTCAGTTGTAGAACGAGAACGACGATCGTAAAGTCAGTTTTGCAGAACAAACTTAAGCAAGGCTGGGCCTTTTGGTGAATAATGGTTCCAAAAAACAGAGGGTATGTATTGCGACTTACATGTCATCGGTGTGATGAAACAACACCCTCCACTTCGCTCCATGGTCGGCCTGTTAGCCCCTATCCCTTTCTATTCTCGGTAATGTCCGTCAGATCAACCTACACTCCACCACGCTCGGCCATTTTAGATTACTCAACCGTATTTTGCTGGATGGGATTGAAGGCTTGATATGAGTAACGTACGCTCGTAGATTCTTACCTTGCTTTGTACATGAAATGGGCGAGCAAAGGGAGGAAGTGGTCTTTAGGTGGATTGGCTAATCTACGCTGACTAAGCAGCTCCCACGACTTTGACAGCCCGGCGGCTAGATTGCACACATGCTCAACCGTCTTCGGCTGACCGTCATTTACGGATCTCGGACCACGATTACGCCACGATCCCCTCCTAAATTTGTTTATTTTTACTCAAGAAGAAATCTCTTGAAACTAGCGCAAGCCCCCCACAGTGGAGACTCAGCACGGGTATACGCTCGCCGAAGCATGGCCGAGTCAGGCTCTGGGACTAGTCGCGATAATCGCAGCACTGATGCTGGTGCTGCTCCTGGGAAGGCGGAGGCGCGTACCGTACACACAACTGAGCGGCTCTTGGCGCTTAGAACGCTAATGAAGGAAAACCAAGTTGATGCATAGTGAGTCTCGGTATTCTGTTTCTATTTAGTTCAAGCTAACTTGGATAATGCGTAGTGTAGTGGTTTCCGAGGACCAGCGTATGTTGGCTCATGAGACGATGGGGCAGATCTACTAACGGCGGGATAGATTCAAGCGAGTACTTGGCGAAATGCGATACAAGGAGGGCGTTCATTAGTGGTTTTGATGGATCTGCAGGTAGTTTGCCTATTTAAAAAAAATACAAAGTAACCAACTTCGCGTGCAGGTTGTGCTGTTGTCACATCTACTCGTGCCTTCCTATTCACCGATGGCCGATATTTTTTGCAAGCAGAACAACAACTTGACAGGTACATACATTGCAGCATGTGCTAGAACCTCATATTCACTTGACTCGACAGTAACTGGACTTTAATGAAGCAAGGCCTTCCCGGTATGTTCTCCGAAAAAGGGCTAACTTCGTATTTTTTACGTATTTGCCCGTAGGCGTGCCAACATGGCAGGAATTCTTGGCAAAGGTAGGTTTACTCGCTTCATTTCTGTCTTCGTTGGAACTTATTCTGCCATCATCTCAGAAGCTGCCAAAGGGTACTAAAATTGGAATCGACCCGACACTGATTTCAATCTGTAAGTCCATTAGATTTGGTATGAATTCTCACTAATTGATATGTGGCAGCCGATGCAACATCCCTTCGAACATCACTCGCCTCACGCTCCTCTTCCTTAGCACCTATCGTGCTCAACCTGATCGATGCCATTTGGACTTCACGCCCTCCTAGGCCCACGCAACCCATTCAACCTCTAGCACTACAATACTCCGGAGCCTCAGCTTTAGAAAAGCTTGCGATGGTTCGAGCCAAGATCACGAGGGCAGGCGCAGCAGGGGTGGTTGTCAGCCTGTTGGATGAGGTTGCTTGGTTGGTTGGGATGAGGGGTGACGATATTGATTTTAATCCCGGTGAGCAGCATGACTTGACTTAATACTATAACTTTGACACGTTATGTACCAACAGTCTTCTTCGCCTATGCACTTGTCCTGCCGACCGAGGCAACCCTGTTTGTAAACGAACCCCAACTTACCAAGGAGGCCATGGAAAACCTCAAGACCTCTGGATGGAGCGTCGCTCCGTATGAAAGCATAATTTCACACCTCGAAGACGTGGGATCAAAAATCAAGGATGTCACGCAAGAGCAAAAAGAGGAAGAACAAGAGGAGCAAGAGGGTGAAGAAGTTGAGGCCAAGGGTGAAGGCCATGGTGTACGTCCTGTCATCGCCCGCTAAGTTCCGTATCGATCCTCATCAACACTAAATTTGTTATAGAAAATCCTGATCGATCCCAAGACGAGTCTCGCCGTGGCCCAGGCGCTGGGTGAAGGTCGCTATCATGTTATTCGATCAGGAGTGGCTGATGCTAAAGCGGTGAAAAATCCGGTTGAGCTTGAAGGGTTTAGGAAGTCGCATATCAGGGATGGTGTCGCGCTTGTGAGTCCGGTTCCATTGTTTCGTCTTCTGTTCGATCCTCTTGTGGCGTCTGCTTCGTATTTCCTCTTGCCCCTGGCTTCGTACAGTCCCGCACCCCCTCATTCCGCCACTTGCTCCACATCTTATGCCGCATTTTTCTGATACTCATCCCCTATTTTGGTTTAGGCTCGGTACTTCGCGCACCTCGAAGAACACCTTAACTCGTCCACGACACCGAAATGGACGGAACACGCGGCCGCACTGGTCCTTGAAGGATACAGACGCGAGCTTGACCTCTTCAAGGGGCTTAGTTTCAGTACTATCAGTAGCACTGGTCCGAACGGAGGTGTGTCCAGACTCGCGACCCGGTACTGAGGTATTGATGCATTGGATTGGTGCAGCAATTATACACTACTCTCCACCGGAGAAAGGTTCGGCAGAAATCAAGTTGGATCAAATGTACTTGTGCGACTCGGGTGGTAAGTTGTGCATTCTATTCGCCTCGGGCTTGCTCATCTCACGCGAAGGTCTACGATGTAGCTCAGTTTTTGGATGGCACAACTGATGTGACGCGTACCTGGGTACGCACCTACTCTTCACATTCTGAGCGCCGTTTGTTGATAAGATGTGCAGCATTTTGGAACTCCAACAAAGGAGGAGAGGCGCGCCTTTACGCGGGTGCTGCAGGGGCATATTGCTATCGACACGATGGTTTTTCCGTCTGGGACAACGGGTGAGTCTACCCATCCATCTTTACACTGCATACATTGACAGAGCATATTGCTTTCCAGGCTACTTGCTGTGAGTGTGGATGTGTGGATACGAATGTCTGGTTGCTTATGGATCTGCGTGTCAGGGATGCGTTTGCGAGACGCGCCTTGTGGGCGGATGGCCTAGGTGAGTCGTAACGATATTATAACTGCATACAGTTGTTAACGAGGGACCAAAGACTACAGGCAAGTCTCTACTCTCGGGGTATCCGATATCCACTAGCCTAACGAATGGAACGCATAGACACGGAACTGGACATGGAGTGGGGCATTATCTCTGTGTTCACGAAGGGCCGCAAGGGATTGGTACTAGGATCGCGTACAACGATGTGAGTAGAGCACGAGATGTGGCTTGATTGGGTGCTGATACTGGTGTAGACCAAGCTGAAGGAGGGAATGGTCCTATCGAATGGTGAACTCATTATTCATCCCGACGTGATGCAAAGCCATGTTGATCTACTTTCCCAGAGCCTGGATACTACGCCGATGGCAAATTCGGTATCCGTATCGAGAGCATCGTCCTAGTCCGCAAAGCGTCGACCCCCAATGACTTCGGTGCTCGCGGTTATTTGGGGTTCGAACATGTGACGATGTGTCCAATCCAGACGAAACTTGTCGACGTGGAACTTCTGACAGGCGCTGAGCGGGCATGGTTGGACGTATACCACGCCGAGGTGTTGGCCAAGGTCGGGCCTGAGTTGGAACGTCTAGGAGACACGCGTGCGCGAGAGTGGTTGGCGAAGGAATGCGCCAAAATATGAGGAGACGATTGAACAAAGGTGCGAAGTATGTCGTGGATGATAGTTACCGTTTGCGCCAAGTGTCTGATAAAGGATAAAATGAAACGAATCAATGTTTTCTGGGAGGCTCATCGGAATTTGTGTGACGGCGACCCTCGATAGTCGTATCGGCGGTTATCATGGGTCGAAACAAGTTCTCGGAACATCTCGACCCAAATTCAAGGGCACGCTCGACTCTCATCTTCGAATCTGCGGCCACACGTTTTGCTGAAACGAGTGACTTTCGGGTTTGTGCTGCGCTATATATCTTCATTGAATCGGTCAATAACCACGCAATCAGTTGCTTTTGTTGGCAGGCATTCATTATGTGGTGGATGGGTGAATGAAACTCACTCCTCTATTCCCAAAGTCCTTGTGGCTTGCAATAACCAATCATCGAAACAACAAGCACGGCCTTCAGTACATACAATCTCGCCATGCACTTGAGTCGGTAGACACAATTCCTACCTTCTCATCTACGGCCGTCCCAATCGAGATATTTCAGATGGCACCCTGGCCTCGTGTTCGTGCCCAGCAGAGGTAGTCGCAAACAAAAGAAGCAGGCACCGGTAACTATCTACAGACTCCTGACTAGTTGATGTTTACACGGCGAAACGACAGTTGAAATACTTATTCGTGAGATAAGTATATAAACTCTGGCCGCGTACACTGGGCTTAAGTTTAGGTACGCCTCCTGGACATGAACTTCATGTCAACTCACGCTCTTTTCATTCTGGTTTCGTTGGCCACTGTCGCTCATTTTATTATGAAGTGTTGGTTCGTCATAACCGCGTTCCAGCTCCTTCCGCTCAAGCTAACTACCTGCTTCGTAGGAGAGGTATGAACGTGCGCTTATTACGCATGTACGAATATGAGGACGACAGTGTTATGTACGTCTTACAATCCACATTTGTTGATACGTCGTCTGACTTTAAGTTTTGGATCTCCTCTACTTTATGGCGGCCACAGACGAATCCTGAGAGGTCGATCCGCAGCCGTGGCACAGCTAAGAGGACCGAATGAACCGGGGATGGCGGGGATCGAGTAACGAGAGTGAGAGCTCGCTCACTTTGTGCCTGCAGTACGTAGGTGAGTTGCACTTGTTGTGTACTATTTCGGGTATTCGCTCACCAACGATCAAGTGTGTAAGAGATTCGGCTCCAGGCGTTGAATGTTTTCGAGTTGGACCTCTCCCGAGAGCGAAGTCCCGCCCCACCTGTTAATTATTTAAGGACCTTGCCACGTCATCTGGCCAATCCTTCTCTGGTGACTCGAGTTTATCGATGAACAAATCTTGTTTTTCCTTTGCTTGATATACTTTTCTACTCTAGCCCCGGATGTGATTGAGTGCAGTTTGTATCTTCGATAGGTGCACTCTGCTGTTGTATTTTCCATCCTGTGGATTTGATCCGGGCTACTGAATTTCAGCTTTCATTGCGCGATTGGCCTCCAGCCACGCATACATGGGAATATGGTTGCCGGATGGGAGATAAATAGCACATGCTATCATATACGCTTCAAACCAAATCTTGTAATGTACATACTGTATACCAAAAGATGAAAGCTCAGCGTGTTTCGAGTTGGTTGAGGTTATTCATTTCATTTCAAATATCACGTGGAGGTATTTGGCACCTGCTCGTGGTCTAGACTCGGCCACCATCACAAGCCGGCTGGTCGACAAGTGTACTTTGGTGTCCCTACCAATATGAATATGGTATGGCATCGTATTGATTGAGCGGTACGAAGCAAGAGGTGTAGTACATAAGTGATTCAAAAGTCTCTTAGTCGTTGTGAGCTTGGTTTCTATATCCCATTTCATTAAACTAATCTCCTAAGGTTTTATTGAAGGTAGACCGCTTTGATGTTGTATAGATTTTGAGTCCCAGAAAGCAATGCCTACCGGCAGAATGAATCCCGGTTAGTCTAGATTTACTCCCCGGCAGTTTACGCCTGGCAGCTATCGAAAAGGCGAAAGAGCAGATCTATGGATTTCAGTCGTGAGCATTTTGACAAATTGTTTCCTGTAGATATTTTGAGTCTACTTGGAGAATGTCGGTGAGGAGATTCTGGGCGTTTCACTGGAACCGACACCGTGTCTATGTAACTGGTGGTTTACATGCATACCCCTGGCCAGTGTCAGTAACGTACAGACAGGGGTAAGCCGAAGAATGCCCCTATACAGAATGTATAACTACACCGAAACTCTCCTAAGATCGAACTTTCCCCCATTCACCTGAGAATACTATCGCTGATACTATGCAACTCCCACTTGCTCCTATGCTCCTCATCGCAGTTAGTCTGCAAGAAATCCTGTTTGGCTACCTCAGCTATGACAACGCTGCCAGCGTTTGCGCTGTTTCTTCTTGGCTGTGAGTTATTGCGTGTTCTATCATAAGGCTACGTTGGCTGACTATCACCGAACAGTCTGGCCGGAAGCACTGTGACCCAAACGCTGCAGGGGCTCATTACTGTCGTGGACATGTGAGTTGCCTTTCGTACGAACGAGTTGATGCTGACCAGCTACCCAGCGACGTCGCAGTTCTAGGCCACCCAGTGGACCATTTCTTCAAGTCCTGGCTTCGCGACAACTGGATGACCCCACGAATCAACCACATCCCTCTCTCCGCCTATATCACGTCGCTCCCGGCTCCATCATTCCTCCTAGATTCTGGGGCGGAGTCCGTGTACAGTCCGTACGAGGCGCCCTTGCATGACGATTTCACACCCACCCGGCTGTCGTCCGCGGTTGCCCCGGTCCGCGCATTGGTCGGTAGGCTAGCTGCTACCCCCGCCCACCTCCCATTTGCTACGCCGACCATCTCCCATAACCGTTGGATCTCCCAAGATTCCGATCACATCTTTCCTGCGTCAGCGTCAGCCCCGACCCCGGCACTGACAACGACAACCTGCATATACAACCTTCCTGACGAGTGGACTCCATCGAGTCCAAGTGCGAGATCACCATCCGTCACCCCTGTCCGCGCTATTAGCATGGACACATCCGTCAGTGAGGAGGCCTCTATATGGCCGTTATCTGGAATGCAGTATACCAGTCCACCAACCAACCATACGGTGGCTGCGTCGGATCCGATCCAAGCTACCGCGTCGTGCTCAAGGTCTTCGAGTTCGTCCTCGGCTTTCCACTTCTGGGCCACCGCTCAAGCTAGTCTCACCCGCTGGTCGTCAGCTTCAGATTCATCCTGGACATTCCAGTATGGGTGGATGCTAGGATCGATTGTTTCAGCCGTTGCTCATATCGGGATTAGTCTCTACACTACACGTGAGTGCGCCATTTATAACCCCAATTATCACATTGCTAATGCGCAACCAAAGGGTACTATGCAATAAAATGTTGCCGTCGAGGTTTGCGTTGCACATTATCACATACTGTCCTGTGTTAAAACTCATTGTAGATTCTGAAACCGATGAATTGGTCGAGATGGTTAACATTCGCCGCCTGCTAGAGGGTCTTGGGGACATCCCGTACTTGCTCGATGACTACGACTTGTCCCCGAGCGAGCTCCGGGGCTACATCGACCTAATTATTCGTACTCGCGACAGCGTCGATCGGAAAGGAAAAGGAAGAGCAGAGTCTGAGGTTGAACCCGATGACCAAGAGTATTTCAATGTGCGAGGCAAGTTGTGAACATTTTACTAGAAGGTTACGTTCCTCACAGCAGCAGTTCGAACAGATCATTGTACACCTTTGAAGGTCGATCGGAGCCGCTCGACCCAACCGCACACCTCGGCCACAACACTGCTCGCTTCACCCTCCTCAGTCTTCAGTATGTTATATCTAATCTTGGCCCCTAAAAAGCGCTCACTGTTGTTTTTGTAGACACTCCGCAGAGCGCCGGTATCAAAGCTTATGCCCGCGCCGCTCGTAAATAAACTCAACTTTTGGAAATTTGTTTGCGGTTTACCTCATGCCGTTTCTGTAGGCACTTTGGCTGAAGATCCATTCGTCGCCACCTCGGACTCGTCGCAGGTCGTGTCTCGCATTGCCAATCTATTCGATGGTCTGCGTGCTCAGGAGCAAAGGCTGGACCTCGCGGTGGACAACCTCCTCCGGGTGGCCAACGATTTTCCGCGACCGAGTCCGGCTGGTTCATCGCCGTGGATTGAGACAAGAGGAGACCTGACGATCAGTAAGCCCGAGATTTTAATCAACTAGGTTTCTGGATAGACGGTACTGATGGTTGGAGCTGTAGCCGATTCCAATGTTTCCCCTTTGGCACACAAGGCTTCGCATATGGCCAAGGCGCGAGGTCTCCCGACCCCTGATCCGTCACGAAGGCGTAAGTGTATAAGCTTATAGACCGTACGTGTATCTCTTAACTAACATATCTACATAAACAGAAACGCGTTGTGAAGATTCACGTGCAGGGCCCAGTATGACTTGTAAGTTGAACAGTTTCAGGATAGAATATAGGAGCTTACCTCGAGGACGTTGTAGTGATCAGCCAGTTGAAGGACACGGGGTCAATGAGCTTCATTCCCATTGCAACATCGTCCCCTGTAAATCCTAGGCACATGGGCCCCTCTAGTCAGTTCCATTATCTTCCGCTATTTTAACGTTGCTTACATGCGCACAGCAATTGGACGTTCGATCAAGCGAAGCCAGCCAATGGCGTTACGTCAAGCCACGGATCCTGAGAGCAAGTTTAACAGTTATTGATAGGGACCATTTCTAAACACTCTCCCTTTGGATTCAGTATCCACCCTATTTCCCTCGGTATCTCAGTCGGGGCCATCGCTCCTTGTCGAGCCGCTTCCACCGCGTACTTGTCAGCTTGTTTTCATTCGACGAGTACTACTCTGCTAACGAATGCTTATCTCCAGCTGCAGATGTGTCTTTTGATATTCCTCCGTCTCGCCTTTTTACAGGAGCTCAACGTCGCGGGTAAGTCAGATGTTTACATTTGCGGAATATATGCCATCGCCTTTATCTATCTTGATTTCTAACTGAGGCTGGTAATCATATAGTAGATCACTGCCCCGAGCTCCTGGGCCGTCCGGGACGTGAATCGCGGAAGGAACGAGGTGCCGTGTAAGAAATATAGGTAAATATTGAGTAGTGCTGAACGGAAGCGCGTGCTAAGTGTTTGACTTGAACAGAGTTCGCTACGCTGAGTTTGAGGCCGTATAATTTAGGCTGTTTTCTTAGGCTTCGTTAACTTGTATATACTAGTCAATCTGTTATATATATATTTGCCTCAAATCCGTGTCCGACAAAGTTTCTACTTACACGCCTCGAGATCGAATTCTACCCAAATCGTGTCGAAACATGTCTACTTTTGCCCGCATATTTCAAGCTAGATAACTAAGCTTATCCTGCAGACTACTCAAGCTACAAAAAATCTCGTCAAATCTACACTTGAGGATAGGACCAATTTTCGCCACCTCGCCACCGTGTGACTGTGTGACAGTCGGACCCCGGACTCTTTTAACTGTGTTTGCATGACAAGACCACATTACGTATGTAGATGTCCAGGACCAAACAATCCCCGGACTAATATAGCTAGTTTTTTTAGGAGGAGATTACGTATACATTATTTGCGGCGCCACTAACATGTACGAAGCTCAGAGTGATTCAAGAGGTAAGGCGGTGCTACTGGGGGAGTCAAGAGGGGTGATTACCTTGCCTCAGCAAGGTCTCTCCAAGTGAAAATGATCCCCCCTAAATTACAAGAATTTATACTTATTTATTTATCATCCTTATCTGGCAATCATCATTGCGGTATGACGCAAGGATGCCGTAAATCAAGGCTTCAATCTCCGATCTTCTTCGGACAATCTCATCGCCTTTACACGTTGAGACACTCACGAGCAGGGATCGGTTTTGGTCGACAAATCTTCTCAACGTGTGTTGACCATAGAGTTGAGTGGTTGTCGCTACCCAGCTTAGCCCAATATCATATACCCTCGCTACCTTTCTCTTGTTCAATCAAGGAATGCCTCTTTGCCATGTGAAAAATGTTTTCGGTATTGAGAAGCACGTGGCTGATTTCTTTGTCATATTTTGCGGTATCCTGATCTTGGTATACGTATCCATATGGTTCATTCGGAGAAGGTGCTGTACATCATATTCATATGTGTCTGCGTCATCGAAAAAAGTGTTTTACTGGTTCGAAACCTTGGTATACTGGACAAAGACTAGTGAAATGCAAATCGGAGTCAGGACACACTAAACATATTATTGGTTAATCTCATTCCACCAGCGTTCGGTGAGTCGATCTAGAGATTCTAGACGCTCGTCTTCTTTTTTTAGCTCGAACTCCATTGGCTTCTTGAGGATCTCACGGTCAAAATCGCGCAGAATTCGGATATCATCACGGCCCGAGCATCTTGACAGGGCGACGTAGACATTGGGCCGCTTCAGTTCGCCGCTAGGAGGAGTTGCGATGTCGATTATTGCTGCTGATATAGTTTGACCTTGCGATCTGTAGTCCGTGAATGCGTATGCAGGTGTGATAGGGAACTGGAGGCGTCGGACATTCCTCGTAATTGAGTTTATCTGTCCATCTTTTTGTACGATTGGCAATGTGATCGTATAACTCTTTGACGCAGGAATGATAGGTATTACCCCCTCCTCGAGTCCGGGGAGAGCAGCTGCGCGTGTTCGATTGAGTTTCACTAGAATATATGCCGGTAATCGTTCAAGTGTAATCACTGGATCCGTTTCGTTGAATGGAGGTTCATTGGGGTCTAATTTTATCCCAACAATTACGCCTCGGGCGCCGTTTGTGACATCAATGCTAGTGTTGACGTTCAGAGTTACCATGACTTTGAGGCCAATTGCGATGGAGACTTCGTCTGGGAGCCCGTTTCTTTCTCTCCTTCCTTTTTTAGGATTACGGCTACTTGCAGCGTTCTTGATCGATACATACTTCTCGTAAAGATTAATTGGACGTCTAAGCCCTTGATCGATGCATGTGTCGAAGGCAGGGCATGTAAATAACTGATGCCCAGTACTTTGACAATGACGCATGACGCATGCGTCATTCCAACGTATTCGGACTGAATTTCGTGGAGTGATCAAACAGCAGTTCATCCACTTTTCAGATTCGAAGTCTGTTGGGACGCACTTGGCGTTGGTCAGCGTGATTGAATCGAGCATCGATATATCACTGTCTTTGATGCATCCTCTCCTGAAGTCATTCAGGAAACGCTGCCATACGGGGTCCGTCACGCGAACCTGTTGCTTGAGAATGACGACCTGCTCGAAACTCTCGTATATGATGCGTCCAATCCGCAGCTCTGGTGGTACGTCGTGGGAAGTAGCTTTTGCTGGATAATATAGTGCTCCGCCCGAGACTACAGCGACCGGAGGGATTTGATGAGTGTCTCCGCAGAGCACAACGTTTACGCCCCCAAAAGGAAGATCTCCGTTATCTAGGCTGAACCCCAATTTTCCTGTACTAATATTGCGAGATAAATGGGCTAGAAACTCCTTTGACAGCATTGAGTATTCGTCAATGAACAGGTATTCGATGGGTTGCCAGATCTTTGCCAATTCTTTTTTGGCTTTGTTTGACAATGTTTGGTCTTTTTTACCCACTATGATGCGGGCAATAGTATGGGTAGTTTGTCCTTCGATCTGCGATGCTGCACACCCTATCTCATCCAGTTATCAAGTCAGCTGTTGCAGTCTTCAAGCAACAATACAATCAACGTACCTGTATATGCAGCTTTAATGAGCTGATGTTCAATTCTTGAACGTCTCAACTCCTCAGTCATTGTTTGCAGCACTTTTGACTTTCCGGTTCCTCCCGGTCCAACTAGTAACATCCGCAGTTGAGGAGGTTGAAGCGAACGGTCATAATCTTGTGCATATAACGATCGCATTACGTGCCATCGTAGGATGCCGCACGCTCGCTTTTGCTGCGGCAGCAATTCAGTCGGCAACATTGGCTGAATGGCCTTTTCATGAACAGGAAGTGTGTAGATATTGTCTTCCAAACCGGTTTCAACGTGTGGTTCGGGTAACAATGGCTGAACTATGCCAATGTCGTTCGTCTGGTCCGGTTGATTCCTGCCTTGATTGTTCATGGGCTGTATAGATGGTAGATCCCTTTCCATGTGAGTTAACCATCCTTTCAATGAGCTAAGTTCGCCTTCAGTTGCGCGACCGCTACAGCAACGAACTTGTGCCTTTTGGGTAGTAAAAAGCCCTTTGTTTTGGGCTATCTGTACGGCCTGTATCCCATGCACAACTTCCCTGTTGTTTTCTAGTTTATGTCGCTCTTTGTCGATTATTTCTTGGGTTATATCACGGCTGTTGATGCGGTGAGGTCCGTCATGATCTATTTCGGTCTCATCTGTATCCATAAAATCTTCGCCTTGTGCGTCGACACCAATATCCTCAGATACATATGACAATGATTGTTTTACTTCCGCCGCTGCTTGTGCTTCGTGGCGATGTTCCAGGTTGTCAATTATATCCAGCACACGTGGTTCTGCCGTAGCCAAGAACTCGTCCAATGCTTCATCCCATGACTGGTTGGGTTTTTTGAGATCGCTCAAACCTCGCCATGGTTTCAAAAACGTCAATATTGACGCTGCGTACACGTTAGATTGGGTAGGATCGCTGCGTCTTGGAAATCGTGGACCTATCATGTTTGGTACATGATTATGCATAGTGGGGCGCACGACACGTATGTGTGTTTTGGACCGTGGATGTTCATCTTGGTACAGGATTCTTGGGTGTGGTGGCCGCCCTCGGGGATCAGATCGATCTGCCACCCTGTCTGAGTCATCTGGACGCAGCTGTTCTGAATCAGCTTCTACTGCTGTCGATTTGGCATTTCGTCGTGAAACTGTTTGCTCGTATGTGTTGACAAAGTAGTCGAGTACGTTATATGCAGCTGCATCTTCCCCACGGTACATATAGTCGTCGACTTGCGATTTCCGGTAAAGCTTGCCAGAGCTGCTGAACTCTAGCAAGACATTCTCCGTCTGATTGTTATCCTTCAATTGAGTAACATATTAGAGCTAATTCATACGTGGATAAGCTTGTTTATATATTTACATCTGTCGCGTTCTCCTGTTCAATTTGACCCACCCCAGTCTCCTCGGCATTAGTATATGTTTGGTCGAGCTGATCTGTCACACTGAAAGAATGGTATCTAATTAGTAGAAATACTTGGTTTAAACGTAAGCAAGGCACATACGGCATTGTGCGCAAATTATTATACGTCCTGTGGATATGAGCGACAAATGAGCCCCAGTATATGTTATCGTAGTAGTGTGAGGAGTAATAGTCTCCCCACCCCATCATATGAGTAACCGCTAATGGCGCTGGCACCTCTTGTTCGCGATTTAAAACATTGACAGCCCGAAATATGAGATCACGTTGGCGCTGTTTGAGGTCTTTCATCGTGGGATCTTCATCGTAATGACTCGTTAAGCCTTCCGCAAGTAGGCTATCAACGTTGTGGGATCTTCCCTCAGCCTTTGTCATATACTTAGTGATATAGTATCCCAAATGTTTTGTCTCGTCCCCGTGTAGCAGAAGCTTGATATCCTGGTTGCATTTGATGGTCTGGGCAATCGCTGGGCAGTAGCTGTTTAAAAAGGCGACCGTCCTCTTCGTGTGATAAGTGCCGTCGGCATCGACGGAGTCTCGATCGCACAGCTCCCATGGTGCTCGTCGTTTGCAGCTTACCCTTCCGGTTTTATCATATCTTAAACACTTCCCAAACTCGCATTTGTGAATTTGTTTTGCTCGAACTACCTTAGCCTCTAGTTCTTTCAACTGGACCTTGAGTTCTAAGTCTGAAACATTTGGAGCTGGGCATCGCGAGTAAGCGATTTCTGTATCGGTTGGTGTTGCTTTTACTAGTTCTGAAGTCGCGAGGTTGGGCAGAAACGATCGTACATTGGCTTTTAGGTACGCTGTGACCTTTTCTCGGAAATCCGCAGTCTGCAGCATCTCCCTAAGTTGACGAGGTGG
>JAYRCO010000858.1:0-16231 GCA_037042815.1 Ceratobasidium papillatum | reverse complement strand
TAGCCCCTAACCAAGGTCTCAGGAGTATATTAGTCAGCTATTTACATCACGTGCGATCCCCCGGCTACCGGCCGGCACATCTCATTTCGTCGGCAAAGATCTCCGAGATCGCCGAAGCTGGGACCCAAGGAGTCAATCACACGTCCGTCCCAGACTCTCTCCCGTGAGAATCAACCCCCCCGAAAAAAGAGCGGGAGAGAGGCTGGTTAACCTGACTATTGCTGAAAGTTCGTCGGTAGGTAGCGCAGCTGTGACACCGGGCCGGAGAATGATCGCGTAGCTTAGACGTATCGCACTCGTCGCTAGTCCGAAGCCGACTAACAAATTGGCTGGCTGCCATTGATTTTTTTACCAGCGCCCACACTGATGCACCCCCCACGACATACTCACGACTAGCAAGTAAATCTCTAGTTGCCTAGTATTCTATATTAACACGAAGGACGCCATCTCCATTCGTTGTTAGGTTGCTTGATTTCTGGAAAGCGCGCTTCAACACCAGTGAGTGGTCTTGTCCTGTTTGAAGCTTATGGAGTAACCAGGGATGCATGTATTCAAAGTACGATGCTGAGCTACGACTGAACAGCACACATTAACCATTAGCTCTGCATCTGTTAGTAACTATAACAAATAGGGGACACGTGAAAAATCGACGGGGGGTGTGTCTATAAGGGCTACGGTAAATAAGCATTGTCCAAATCTTCATATGGGTAACTAATCTTGATAAACCTTGCTCGTAGTGCTTAAACTTTGCAACACGTTTGGATCACCGACGAAAGGATTTGATCGAAATCAACGGTGCGTACTTATCTAACATCTGAGGGTATGAAATATGTATTATACAAGTAATAAATGCAAGTTGAGCACAACGCGATTACAACGAATGTATTGGGACGATTACAATAAAGAGCAAATGAAAAGGCTAATAGAGTACACCCTTGATACATGCTGCAACTGGCCCCAACCAATTGACGCATTTGCCAAAATATTTTGGCACTTGCCACGCCGATAGTGGCACCTGCTGCCCCTATGGGAGCCAGTTGCAGCACCCGCTCAAGATTTTAATAGGATGTGATGAAACCGGTGGTTGCAACCGGTTGTAACTGGTTAGTGCCGACGTCGACTTTTTCCTGACGCACTCAAGAACAACTTGCTCTTCGTTCCCACCACCTAGCTCCTCGGCACTCCATCCGGCTTGCTCAGGTTGATCGCATTGAGCCGGCCAGATGACTATCGGCGTAAACGTCCAAGGAACATCAACCTCGTTTTTCGTTTTCAGCACAACTTGGCCTGTGAGTGTAGTTCCCATTCTCAACGTCTCTCCCTCGGTCGTGTTCACTTCCAGACTAGTAGAGTCTATTAAATCGATTGAACAATTCTTAGACAAATATCAACTCACTGGTATTTTCCTTTCCTTACTCTGTTCATAGCGAACCACAAGGGCGGAGCCGAAGCAACAACATCCACACCGTCTCTTACGTTCTCCTCTTCCTCGATACCTGCGTGTCCCATAAAGATCGGACTCCATAAAAGTGCAGACCCGTCCACGTCGACTGCCACATGCCACTGCGAGGACCATTAGCCAACTGTACGAGACCGAATGCGAGATAGCAGAACCATTTGTTTATACGATTCGCACTTGGTAACTAAACAAGGGCTACCTCCGGACCCGAGGATCCCATTATGGTACACATGGGGAAACTTGTATCGGTCGCGTAAAGTAAGATATTTTTCGTTGTCTTGGTGGATGAAAAACGACCAGAAGTCGGGCATAAGGGGCTCGAGAGCGAACACCATCGAAATAAACAGCGAGAACACGAACAGACGAACCATCGTGGAGATAATGCTGGCCGAGTTTACGCTCACAGTATCCTTATATCCCCACCCTACCAGACACGTGCGCCACCACCGAGCGCAACCTGCCAGACTAAATATGGATAACCCCTGACAGAGAAATCGATATATAACTTGTCTTTATGTAGCAATCAAAAAAAGCGTATAGCAAACTATTTCAGTTCGGTCAAGAAAAACGAGGAAAGAGAAAAAAAGACAAGCAAGTTGTACAAAAAACTATCAAGATCACACATAACAAGAAACCAACAAAATCCCCCCCTTTACTTTCCATCGCCACCGGCACCAGTATTCTCATTCGTAGGTGTCGTCTTGCCCTCGTCGCCACTTGACATCATCGAAGCGCGATACACAGGCGCGCCGCGTTCCTGCAAACAATCACGGCAAATGGCGCGTCAACCGCTGCCACCAGTGCGACGAACCGGAACGGGATCCCGTGCGCTTGCCGTCCGAGCTGCTCACCGACGGGGGAGGAGAGGGGGCCTTGGATGGATTGGAGGGAGGAACGGGGGAAGGTGCTTTAGGAGACGCAGCCACAGTGGCTGGGGCAGGGGCAGGAGCGGGGGAAGGAGGAGCGGGAGCGGGAGCAGGGGACGGCGCACGCCCGGGCGAAGAGGAAGGAGCAGGAGCGAGGGCAGGGGAAAAAGTAGCAGCAGTGGGAGTAGTGGGGGTATTCAGATCTTCAGGCTTGGCAAGTACCTCGTCGACATGTTCCTACAACCAGTCGGTTTAGATCAATTCGTCCACGTCAACACGACTGAAACGCACCTCTTCAGCGTCCTTCCTGTATTGCTCGACATCCAGCGCGAGTTGCGACGTCTTGATAGGCATGGCAGACATGCGGCGCATGGCCATCATACCAAGTACGGCCTTGCGGACTGTGTGCAAACACGAGGTCAGATCTACCCCGAACCCCAGAACTGAATCGAGTGTGACGTACAAGTCTTGCGCGCATCGAACTGCTTCTGGATGTGCGGCAGCAAGTTGGTAGGCTGGCCGGACGCGCTGTCCGGATCGGGCACGAAATGGGGCGTAGTATCGGCGAGCCACTTGTGCTGAAGGGCCTGTGCGGCCGTCGGGCGCTTGCTCGGATCGATGGTCAAACAGTAGCGAACAAAGTCCTTGGCCGTCGGCGAGACGTTTGCCCAATACTCAGCTACAAGGGTCACGAGATTATTTGAATTAGTATCACGCCGAAATGATAGGGCCAAGCAGGGCTGAGGAATTCAAACCTGGCTCAAACTTGTAGTCGCCACGGATAATAGCCTCCATCTCCTGTTGTTGGTTGTCACGGTCGAACGGAGTATACCCGCACAACAAAAAGTAGGTAATCACACCCATGGCCCAGATGTCAACGGGTTTGTGGTGACCGGCTGCCAAGCATCAAGTCAACAAGCGCCCACAGTACCCGACGCGACCGAGATTGTCTTACCTTTCTTGAAGATCTCCGGGGCCATGTATCCAGGCGTGCCGCAGACCTCGGTGAGCAGCGTGAACCGATCGTCGTCCATAACGCGCGAGAGACCAAAATCGGCGATCATGATGTCCGCGTCCTCGGCCTTGGTGCGGAACAGCAGGTTCTCGGGCTTGAGATCACGGTGGACGATGCCCGCGGCGTGGATGTGCTCGACGGCGAGCATGATCGTCCGGACGAGCTCGGCGGCATCGGCCTCGTAGTAGTTGCCCTTGGCGCAGATGCGGTCAAACAGCTCGCCGCCGGTGCACAGATCAAACACGAGATACAGATTGTGGGCGGTCTCGAAATAGTCATGGAGCGTGACGATGTTCTTGTGGCCGCTCGACACCTTTTTCAGCACCGCGATCTCGTTGCGGACCTGCGCGATGTCAGCCAAATGAACATGTAATTAGCTAGTCAACGCACCATGTGTTCGCGCCCCTCCATGAGCTTCTTGTTGATAACCTTGCAGGCATAGTACTTGCCCGTCTTGATATGCACGGCCTCTTTCACGACGGCATATGTGCCACTTCCTAGCGTTTTACCAGTACGGTACTGCTCACCATCAGCTCAGGCCACCCGCCACCACGATCAACATACCTGACAGGGCACAGTTTGGGCGGCAGGCATCGATGGTGGACAAGGCAAGAGGGTTGGGCGCTCCAGATAGGCCAAACGCCCGTTATAAGTACTGCACACGTGACTCGCCCTATTTCAGCATCGCCCCCCCGTCGCACAGCATCGATGGCCCGGCTCCGGTGCTCAGGTACACACGGGAAACGGATGACTGCATATATATTGTTCCTGTGCAAATACCCAACACAAACGAAATACGATAACACGATATTACGACAACACAACACCCGCCTTGGCAGCCGCCGCTGCCCTGAGCTCGGTAAACATTCCGCTCTCCAAACACATTTCCCTAAACAATCCGCCTTCGCGCTCGATCAAAGTCCACGGCGTGTCAAATTCAATAATGTGGCCACGGTCTAGTACCATCAGTCGGTCGTGTTCAATAATAGTACCTTTGTGGCGAGTTATTATTAGACAGGCAAAGGGGGTGGCAAAAAAGGACATACGAATACGATGGGCAACCGTAATAGTCAACGCGTCCTGAAACTCTTCTCGAATCGTATCTTGGATCTTCTGGTCCGTCGCATAATCCAAACTCGACGTCGACTCGTCCATAATCACAATCTGCACAATCCTATTCAGAAACTCCACATCGCCACAGCACATGAAAGCGGGCTCACCGAATTCCTCCTCAAAAGTGCCCGAGCAAGTGAAAACAACTGCCTCTGGCCCTGGCTGAAATTCGCACCGCCAGCACTCACACGCGTATTCAATGGGATCGTTAATCGTGCAATCTCCGCATCGTCATCGTCCAGGAACGTCGGCGACGGCGGGCGTGTACTACCCGGCGTTGTGCGGGCAGACACTACCGGCGCAGTCAACTGAACGCGATACAGTACATCGATGCATTCGGCATCGGTGTGTTGATGGAACGGGTCGAGATTATCCCTGGAAAGCAGGCGATGTGATGAGCGGTGTACTGGATATGCATAACATCATGCGGTGCTTACCTAATGGTTCCAGAAAACAGCACAGGATCTTGAGGGATTATCGTCTGAGCGCTCTTCCGTCAGAACCTCACCGCATACACATACACCAGTGCTCACCAACTTGGACCGCAAGTCTTGCAACGAAATTTTTGTGATGTTCAGCCCGTCAATGCGTATGCTGCCCTCACTCGGTTCGACGAATCGTAAAAACTACGTAACCCCTGTCAGGCCTATCGTACAGCATGTCATGGTTGTACGTTACTTACGCTCATAGCCAACGTCTATACCCCAAAATCCCACAGTCAGCCTCGCCCGCAGTTACGAGATAAATCACGGAAGGGACTCACGCTCTTTCCACTCCCCGTACGCCCCAACAGTCCAACCTTTTCTCGCGCCCGGAGCTTGAACGATACACCGTGCAACACTGGATCCAATTCTGGTGCATATCGTACGACCAGGTTCTCGACCGCGATAAGCGATTGGCTCGGGGCGCTCGATGGCCAATACGCTGGCGGTTTTCGTGTATCTTTCCCATTGGATTCTTGGGGCAAGTCGAGGTACCTATTTCAAACACTTAGCACCTCTCTATCCACTCACACCCTAGAGCTTACTCGACCACACGTTCGACAGAATTCAAGTCCATCTCGAGCTGCATACAAACATATCAGAACCATCACCTCGTTGATATGACAAGGACTAACACTTGTAGCAGTCCGACAGCAATAGTAAACGCTCTGGGTAAACGACATGGCAGTCGTGATCGTCACTGCCGCAAGACCTTCGCCCAACAATCCAGAAATAGCGAATATCGTCGTGACAAACACGCTCAACGAAGCGAGCGCATCAAAATGCAACAATAGCCTACAAATCTCGAGTTTCAGCATGCCAAAACCTCATCTTATTTAACAAGATATTTACCATCGGTTGAGCATCCTATGCAAACAGTCATTCAGCATTTAAGAGCCAGAAACCCAGTCCAGAAACTCACCAAAAGTTGTACCACATCGTGGTCGTATCGTCAATCTGTCGATGCAACACATTGAAAAACCTCTGCTCGGCTGAAAACGCGCGCACAGTCACGATCCCTTCCAAGAGCTCCGCAAAGCTCGAAAAGATCGGACTCCGGCTGTTGGACTCCATGCGTTTGAGGTCCCGAGCGGTACGAACATATCCAAGTGCGAGGAGATAGTACAACCACGCGATGAACGCTGCTGGAAGAAGGAACGGTGGGAGTATGACGGATACAGTTAGCACTCCGGCGCAAAACGTTGCGAGCCAATGTGACGTATTCCGGATCGACTGGGAGAGAGATGAATCGACGATTGTCATGTCTCGGGACATGCGATTGAGGATTCTTTGGAAGCAGTGAGTGGATGTCATGCTCGGTTGATAGTAAGGGCGTACCGGCCAGCTGGGGTTACATCAAAGTACCGGATGGGAGAGTATACAATTCTAGAAGGGGTCAGGGATTATGATTACCCATGCCGCAAAGATAAGCTTACGAATTCAACAACGCGTCAAACAGCCTCCTCGACGCACGCAGCGAGGCATTATACTACCATCTCAAATTCAGCCCTGATTCATCTCGAGGCTGATCCACATACCTGCACAGTCGAATTCACAGTAGCCATCACAGCAGCAGTAAACACAATCCCTGCATACCCCGCAACGTAAAAGAACGGATGCCTTGTCGCCGAGGGCATCTCCCACCCAAGCGGATTCGCCGCCGCTGACAGGTTACTGGAGAACGCCGTCACGTGGTGATGTGCGCCGAAGACGTGTTGCTCCTCGCCGATAGAATGGCCAAATGAATAGGTTGCGGCTAGTGCATGCGCATGCTGCATGGTCGAGTTCTGTGTAGTGTATGCTTCGCCCCACGATTTGAGCCAGAACTTTTCAACGAGACCAAAGCCTTGGTAGATTGTGATCAATACGAGTAGCAGGACCCAAGAAAAGTAGCCCCTGTCTCCAAAATTAGCATGGCCCAAATGAAAGGGAATTGAACTCACGACGCCTGGAGATATGTTTTGTATATCCTCCACTTGACATTTCCAGTCGCTCGCGCTTCAGCCGCTACCAACTTCCTTGGCCCCTTTCCAGATTGAATTGCCGGGCCAGTAAACACCGTTTGCTGTCTTGCCGACTTGCGAGTAGTCGTAGGTGGACGCGCGCCTCGTTCAGGTGATGGAGAATCCCTCGAAGACGAACCCGCACTCCGAGTAGGAGACACCGTATTTCTTCGACTCACAATCGGAGAGGACACTTGTTTTTGGGCCGATTCAATCATATTACACCCATCGTCGACCGTGTCGTGTGCAGGAGTAGACCAGTCGGCGTCGGCGTCTACATCTGGGTCGAGCACGACGTAGTCCAGAACCCCTTGATCTCGGAGGTCGGAGACTGTGCCCTGCATATCGATTCGTCCATCGTACATTCGGATGAGGTAGTGCGCACAGGGGAGCATGAGTTCGACATGGTGAGTGACCAGAACCTGTCGGAATAGCGAGTCAGGGCAGATATAACATAACCTACGTAATACATACCACTGTACGGTCAGCCAATAACGGGCCCATGAACAAATTATTGATCAAGAACCGAGCGGTATGACTGTCGACTAGACCCAAGCTCGAATCAATCTCTCTTGAACTTTAACAAGCCTACTCACCAGCTGCCAACGGATCATCCAACAACACTCTCTTTGTCCGTGCATATACCGCTCGAGCGAGTGCTATACACCACGTTAATCAACCACGCATCCCTTCAAATCCAATGACGATCACATACCAACTCGCGCCTTTTGGCCTCCGGATAGACTAACGCCCCGAGCCCCAATTTCAGTATCGTCTCCATCCTCAAAAATCTCCAAATCAGGTTTAAGCGCACAACAATCGAGCACAAGATCGTATCGTTCCTCATCATACGGCGTTCCAAACAAGATATTCTCCTGCAATTTAACCATATCAGAATCTGCTCACGTCAGAATAGACAAAACTGACCCTAATACTCTTATGTTCCAACCAACTCGTCTGCGCCGAAAAACTGATTCCTCCAGACTTGTCCAGAACAAGATCTCCGCTCGTAAGCGTCATCTCTCCCAATAACGCCATCAACAACGCCGTCTTTCCTGAAGCAGTCGGACCAGTCACGAGCGTAAGCTTTCCTTCGGGGACCGTCAAATCGACATCGAGCAGCTCGAATCGAGCCTCTGAATCGTCAGAGTCGTCGTCAAAGGTCAAGACGCGTTGGTGTTTAGTAGGACTGTCGTTGGAAATGTGAGACGAATGAAGGCTTTCTGCGGATTGCGTCTGGGAAGAGTTCCAGACGAATGAGCCGTTGATGATTTGCATTTCCTTTCCTGGATTTGATCGAGGTCGGGCCGGAGATTTGGATTTGAGAGAAGATACGTTTTCTGGGACTTCGTCTTCACTCAAGAATGCGGCAATTCTCCCCAGGGAAACTCCTGCTTGCATGATAGAGACGATCCATTGGGGGATGACGTTTAGCGGGCTCTTTACCATGTTAAATAAAGCAATAGACTATTCCAAAAACGGTGAGCCACTATCATAACAGCCGAACCATGTACTCACCGTGAACGCTACCGATACAGTCAACTCATTTCCGAGCGCAACATAACACATGAAAGAAACAACCGCCACCATTGTCGGCGCAAGCTGCCATACAAAACTGAACGCCATCTGGTTGATTCGTTCTGGCAAAACCTATAAGATGTTATGAAATCAAAAAGCACGCCAAGGCTCACCATGCTTCAGCCATGTCAACTCCTTTGCTCGCCGTTTCGTGATCCGCTGAATCCATTGGTTTTCCCAAGCGAAGAACTAAAAGACAAATCTCAGCCACTCTGAAGCTAATTCGATTAAGCTTGAGCTTACTTTAATGAATTTGATTCCTAGGGAAACCGGCGTTAACAAGTGGCAAAGATTGGTGATGATTTGCTACTTACCAAGAATAAGTTCGTTCAATGCATCCATTCGCTTATCGCGGGCAAGCATTAGCCCTCTTGACAGCTAACACAACGCAGTCAGATTCTTGTCCAGCCAGCCCTCAAAGTGAGCACTTACAACTACACTCCGCTTGGACAGGAAATGGTTCGCCGGCATAGCAATCAACAGAACCGAGAACCCGACAAAAGCCGACCATCCCAAGATTCTACGTAAACCTCAGCCTCCACAAAACTTCGAGCCTAGAAGACCAGTTGCCACTTACTGATACAAAAACGTGCACGCAAACACAATCTCAAACGGTGCACCGTAAATCATATACGCCCCGCTAACCGTCTTGCCAATCCGATTCGCATCGTTGGACATCAACTGCACAATCTGAAGAAAACGCCTCTCAGTGGCTGAAATATCCAAGAAGATATACCAACTCACCTTGCCAATCCCAGCCTTCTCCTGCTTCATCGGATCCTTCTCTTTGCGCCCCTTTTGATGTTTCTTGGCAGTAGCCATATCCGCCGCATCCTTGCGCTTCAAAGCCTTATCATACACCGCAGCCATAAGCTCGGACCGCATCCGAGACGACGCGCGCCGCCCATACCACATATGTTGCGCATCCGACAAAGCCTAAAAAAAACACATCAACTGGTTAATCGCTTCCCAGATGAAATGCCGCTCCACCCACTCCTCACCTTTAAAATAGCTGTCACAAACGCCAACCCGGCTAGGACGTACGCCCTGGCCCTCGTTGCTGGGTCCCGTCCCTGGAGCGCGTCCAAAATTTGCTTGAGGTAGAACGGGCCGAGGTAGTTGAATACGACGCTGGCGACTGTGAGGACTGCTTCCATTGCTACGTCGCGAGAATTGGCACGCAGGAGGTGCGTGGCTAGGGTCCAGGTGGTGCCCCATGACGAAGGCGGGAGTGAGGGTGATTTGATAGAGGAGAACGCGGTGAAGAGTGGCTTGGAACGAAGCGTAGACGAGAGGCGCCACACATCCGATTCATCCAAGTCTTTAGCGGAGCCCTAAAGTCAAAAAGGCTGTTAGCTAAATCCTCAGTGGCAACGATAATTAAACCCACACGTCGAAGCAAAGGCTCAACCCAAGAGAACGTGATCCAGCCCCACAAGGTTGTGAAATCCTCTGGGCTGACCGACTAAACCCATTGCGTCAGATAATCAGACACGATTTTTACCGGGTTGTGTATAGAAAGACGTACCAAGCCGATCTGCGTGGCATCCACATGTTCGCTCGGAACACCCATCGGAAAACTCAGGATCACACCGAGGCCTAGCAAAACTCCGATTGCGCTGACAGCGAGGCCCGCCACCTTGGTGCGTGATGCCGACACGCCGTAGACGTACGAATCGAATAGGAGTGCTCCCGCTGAAACGACAACGCCGGCTGCTCGGAGGACGTACCAGAGGTAGAGGTCGTAGGTGGGGGTTGGGATCTTTCTTCTAGCAATGGGTCGAATGGCAGCGTAGACCCATGTCATTGCGCCGAGCAAGACAACCAGAGCAGCCCAGACGTCTGGCCAGGTGCTCGAGTGCAAGAAAAGTATGTAGCATCCATATGCAGTCCAGACTGCAGTTTGGAACACAGCGATGCTGACCAGGACAACTGTTTTCCAGACGGGTGGACCGGAATGCTTGGCTACTACGTCACCGTCCGCATGTGCATTGCTGTATGACACCGAGTCGTATTCGATGGCCTCTGCCTCTTCCAGCGGTAGAAACGGTCGGAATATCGAGCATAGCGTGGCCGAGGTGAATTTAGAGCGAGAGCTGGATCGAGGGAAGAAAACAAAGGCGAGATGGCTGAGCACAACGACAAGAACAACGAGAGCTGGAGCCGCCACAATATACGTCTCCCTCACACATTCGTTTCTCACATCCTGTACGTCAAAATTACGTCGAGTTCAAGAGAGTTGAGAGGATAAAAACATGAGCAAGCGCCTTGTCGTCTCGGTTTCTAGACTCACATTCCAACG
This sequence comes from Ceratobasidium papillatum, assembly GCA_037042815.1. Classification (NCBI taxonomy): domain Eukaryota; kingdom Fungi; phylum Basidiomycota; class Agaricomycetes; order Cantharellales; family Ceratobasidiaceae; genus Ceratobasidium; species Ceratobasidium papillatum. The sequence continues at coordinate 5,413 of JAYRCO010000858.1, read as the reverse complement.
AGGATATGTACCCGTATCGTTGTACGGCCTGCAAACCCAGCTGGGCCATCCTTCAGCCATGGTGGACCAAAAGTGGCAAGTAGCCCGAAAAAATCGAGAATTACTGGATGTGGGGGGTGGTCGAGGAGAAAGTCGTGTGCCGCGAAGAGCGCGTGGCGGTTCTCTCAGGGCGTGCCAGGGGCCTCAGATGTAATTTATCCATCTGGGGATGCGACCATGACATCGGACCGGCTCTCCCCACGTGATATTATTCCGCTCGCTCCCGACCACCATATGGCTGACCTTCCTCGGCGACTCCAGCAAAACGTTATCAAGTCTTTCAATGACCTAGCAGACGACCTGTCGACACGTCCTCCAGAGTCGATTGTTTACTTGTTCGATCATATTATGACCGCCAAGGCACCGGACTACAACACACTGAAACCCGAGTGCCAAGACCTTGATACCTGTCGGGCTCTTGTAGGCCAAAATACCGAGCTCGCTACTTATATAAAAAGCCTTCTTGAACCTCGGGAAAGACTGTTCGAATTGTTGAGTCACGGTAAGCATGTGGCTCTATGCATTTGGTCGTCAGCTCACCCTATCTCTAGAAGCGTTCAGGAAACCCAGAATCGCATCAAATGTAGCAAACAGCTCCGAAGGACACCAAGGTAAATCAGTTTACTGCTATACAACGTCTTCTAACTTGTAAGTATAGATCAAGCTGCGGCTATGGCTTGGAATACTCCCTATCTCGGCACTTCCGACAAGCTCCTCGAACAAGCCATCCACGAAATGAACCATACTCGCGGGACTACCTCTTTTGCAAACTTTGTCCCCATTATCCAGAGCTCCGGGACTGGCAAATCTCGTGCTATTGATCAGGTAGCTCGTCGAGTGTTCACTCTACCTTTCAACCTACGGCCAACAGAGGACAAATCGGGTTCGTACACATACCCAGGAGTTATACTTCCAAAACATCTAACAGTTTTCTGCTGTTCTAGGTTTCCCAAGTGCCGATCCATTTATCAACACGTTTATGCGTCCTAAATTACAAGAAAAGAAGTCTAAGCTCCGCACTCGCTATCTGGTGTTCCTGAATGCGTTGTTCGAATCTGTCAGCGAAAAGATCAAAAGTCTCGACAACTACGGATCCCCTGAAGACTTTGCCTACGCTTTCTACAACACTCTCCGCAGGATGCAAGACGACACCGTTAGCGTCCGGAACGATCTGTACTATGACGTGATCACCAAGGTAGCTTTAGTACAACAGACGTTCACGGCTTACTCTAACGCGAATGATGTGGGATCATAGACTAAAAGCCGCCTGAACGACAGGGGCAAATCCAAAAAGGACCTGGTTACCGATGGTATAGTAGTTGGGGATATATGATATCAGCTGTAGCATTCTGATATTCGTTCTCCCAGTCACAATCTCGTGTGAACGCTTGACCAAGACGATATGCGAAAAATCTGGCGTGCCCTGGGTTTCACGAAACAACGGAATGCATGGACGTGGACGACCAGTTCGACTACTTATATATTTTGACGAAGCACACGGACTCACGGAGCTCTTACCCGTTCAAAACGAGTGGGAACCATACACAGCCTATGAGGTTCTATACCAAGTCCTCAACGAACTCAAACAATACGACCTATTCACAGTATTCATATCGAGTAAACACCGGATCACCTCGTTTCGTTCTCCCGAACCGGTTTCTCCAACGATGCGCATTATGTATATCTCTATGGATCCTGTTCAACCACCTTTTGTGGAACTAGGATTTGATATGTGTCAGGAGACGCTGTTGAAGGAAAACGCGCATTCGCTTGTTCAAGTGTGTAAGCCGTCGTTTATGGTTAGGTTTGGGCGACCATTGTCAGTAATCTTCTTGTTCGTTTCGAACACAGAATTTACTCACAAAACGCAGATTCTGGACCCGATTCGAGCACGGCGACCAACGGATACAACAAGAAATCGTCGAATTCGCTCAAGCGAAACTAGGAGGCGTCCCACTCTCTCAAGAGCTCACAGAGTCCGGCCAACTCGCCGTTTTGTCACAACGACTCGGACTATCCTTTGCAGTTGACCAAGAACGAGCGAGGGCGATGCAGGATACCTTGATAGAGAACCATATGCGGATCGTGTTCTCAGTTCCTGCGCATCGCGAGTACGTACGATCGGGAACCCCGTCAGAGCCGATTCTGGCCGAAGCAGCAGCTCGACTTATGGCCACGAAAAAAGTGTTAAATCAAGGTGTCCCAACTGTTCTAGTAGAATGGTTGGCGGATGGATTGGTGGAGGACGATCGAGAGGACCTTGTTGCGCGATACTTGCTTGCCCGAGCGCACGATATCGCGGTGGACCAACTGTTTGGGGGTGAGTCTGGACGCGCGATGTGCTACACCTACCCAGTTCCTCTCCCTACCTTCTTGGAGTCGCTCTTTGGGCCGGATCGCGCCAAGCAAATGCTTGAAGCCTTCCCGGATAATCAACCCGAAGGACTTTCCCTAGGACAAAGCTCACTTGGTTCAGCGTTTCTCAACTTTACTCATTGGGCTAAAGCTGGGGATGATAGCGCCGTCAAGGACGATACCATGTGGATTGCACTCGCTCGTTCCATGGCTTGGCAGTGCTTAGACGACCAGGTGGATGTGGACTTGGTCACCCCGCTGGCTCTCTCGGAGGACGAGGGACTCGGTCGGCAGAACACCAGCGCAATATTCTGGCAGGTCAAGCGTCGAAGCACCAGTCAACCGCCAGAAATCGATGCCGAAAAGTTGGATTTCTTCAGCCTCACCCAGGAAACGACACCTAGTCGGCCGTACATCACCATCGTACTGGATCTTGACACCGATCCAAAGGCCATCGGCAAACTGGTTGTCTCAAAAGGTCAAATTGATCCTTCTGAATTCGCGGAGAATGCTCCCAAGAGTCCTCGCTATGCATTCGTCGTCACCGGCTGCGACAACACGATTTTCCCCAGCATCATCGGCCCCGACCAGGGAGATGTCTTCGCTAAGATGTTGGGACTGGGAGGTCTTTTAGATGATGACCCCCGGTCCGAGAACAATTTCCAGAGGGCATTGGCTGATATGAAACTCGAGTGGCGCGGCAAGCCCGGGGCACAGCACTCTTATCGTGGGGTAGAGTTTGAAGAGCCTCATAGATTTGAGTAGCAAGGTTTGTCCAAAGTGACCGTTGAGTCCAACTATCCTTATGTCGTTCGTACTGTGCGTGTGATACTTTGTTGTTAAGTTACTAGTAAATACAGCTAAATACATATGTCTATGAAAGCAACCTCCAGCGTTTCGACCCGTGGCCCATTAATGCAAAACTATCCCAATGTAAAAACACGAAAAACTATTAATTAACAACTGCTTGAGGATCATATCTGAATTAAGAAATATAGGCAGAGCCTAAGAGGCTCATGGAAGCTACACCCAATCAGTTAGCGTAGCATAGGACCCGTGTATCACATGGTCGCGCACCTATATAGCATTCTTCTTCCGTTTCGGGCTGCTTCATAGTCGACAGATTAAGCCGAGCTGGCTCGGGCCGCTTTTTCTGTTTTCCCTTCCTACCCCAATTGTCCATCATGTTCTTCGCACGAGCTCGGTTCGCTAAACGAGTATCTACACTCGTCTCAACATCTGTCTTGGCTTTGTGCAAGGAGAGCCATCTATTGTAATCGTCTGCAGGGACTTCCAGGATGTTCCCCGACGAGTCCACGATGATCGTATGGAACCCTGGGCGAGAACACACAATGGCACCTCGCTCTGTGTAACCAGTGAGACCCGATGTTTTTGTCTAGAGCAGAAAATATGACTTACGAGTCCGAGGCTTGGTCTTGTCAACTACTGCCGCCGGTCGATCACTTGTAACGCCACTGCCGACCTGGGAAAGTGGGGTAAGATCAACGGATGCCTCCTGGCTGGATATACCAGTACTAGACTTGTCCAGCGTTTCTTTCAAGTCCTTTCTACGATTTCGACGAGGTTTTTCTGAATCTAAGATCTCCCCATCAGGGCACGTTTCTAATAGAGAGTTCGGGTCACTAGCTACCTTTTCTCCTCACATGCCACCTAAAACACAAGTTTGTTCTCATTGAGCGACCACTCATATCCCATAACGGACGTTGCTCACCGCTTAAGAATATCGTCATATCGTGTTCTAGCGGTCAGACGAATTTCCTTGCTCAGACTACGGTTCTGCTTCCGAGCTCTGAGCTCGAGAAATCTACACGAACCATGCATCGTGCGTGATGAGTACATTAGAAAAAGGTAGATACTCCCCAGACTTACTTGTTATATTCAGCCTTAGTCACTTCGAATGTGTTCCCCTTCACATCGACTATCACAGTGACATATCTGGCAATGCCTGCGTTTAGCATGATGTAAATATGAGGATTTGGAATGACCCACCCATCGCGTTCGGAAACTTTCGATCCTCGGGTGAAAGCAGATTGCATGGTATACTTATATAGACTCTCAAGACATCCGGACAAGTAGACCAAGGTACTAGTGGAGCAGTGGTAACTTGAGTACTCGATGGGTGGTTACCAGAAGCTCCTAGAATGTATACTCAAATCTAACTCCGCCGTATACAGGTTTAAAACATCAGTATTTCAGAGACTGCCGCCCTGCGTGTCGTGGTGGTGGTCGGGACGAAGTTTGACCGAAAGCCAAGCGAGGCCAAATATACCGGAGCCGCCCACGTGCAAGCCGCCACATCTATGGTTATTCTATATCCGGCTTTTTCTTGACTGACGTTGCTAAAAGCCCGGTACACGTGCAATGGCCTCTTCCTTTCATATGTTCTCCCATCTTATTGTTAACGAAGAATTTATCATACCATTCTGATGTGCTATACGCGTTTTATACTAGGAGTAGCCTCTACACAAAACCAGATACTAATTAGTATGTTTTCACAAGAGTGATGTACAGTGGACGAAGCTATGGCTACAGGTGCGAATTATAATCGATGTACAAATATAAGCAGTGAAATGAATAAAACCAAACACAACAGATCGAAAACTCTAATATCGGCTCCAGCCGGTTAAACCTTCTAAGACCGTATGAGATGATTCAGGTACAGCCAGTTGGCGGGCTCAAACTTGTGGCCTTCTTCGGGATGATACGCAACACCCTCAATGGCCCAACGCCATACCAAGTACCGCCTTAGCTGCTTATCCTCCGGCCTAACCTGCCTCCACTCCGCATCGTCATCTCCTTCGACATTCAGCAGATGCGGCTCGTACCACTCAGGTGTCTCATCAAAGTCGTCCCTCTCTGCTTGACGTTTCCGAGGCATGCCGCCTATCTTGTCGAGATGTCTGTCTACTCCAGAGGGTGCGCCCTCGCCCCGCAAATGAGACGAAAATATCCTAAACGAATCAATAGCGTACGGGCCTGCAAACGGGATATGTGCAAC
>JAYRCO010000857.1:0-16250 GCA_037042815.1 Ceratobasidium papillatum | reverse complement strand
TGCATCTGCATCGGGATTCCCCTGAATTCACGTGATCTCACGTGAATCACTCAGATTCACTGAAAATCACTCGGATTCACTCGCTTCTCACAATTTCAACTCAATTCTCACTGGTAGTGTTATATCTTAGATGGTTTCGTCCGATCCGGGAGCTCATATCAAGCACCACCTACTCCATTTTAATTTTTTCAACAGCGTTGTGCCCATGGTAAAGCTGTAGCGGTCCGTTCAAAATAGGTTTTTACACAGTCACCTCCTCGGTGTCACCCAGTTGATTCAACGCCGAATTGACCAACACAAACCCCAAAGCACGGCATCAGTCAACTCTAGTGTTTCAAATACTCTAGCACCAGCGGTAAGCTTCTCTCAAGTTCACTGAAAGTTGCTTATACACATCTTCATTTACAGCAACCGCCTGTGTCGCGTTGGATGCGAGTTCCAGCCCATAACTCCGCTATCACCTCCTCAAGCGCTTCCACAACCAACGGATTTTTACCTGATTTCAAATCTTCCTTGGTTAATAAAAAGATTACGGACCAAACGGGCAGGATGCTACATCCTTGGGTGCGTGAGTGAGAAGCCGGCTCTTTACTCCCTCGGGTTACTTTGGATAAACTTACAACGTCAGGTCAAGCACGTACATATCAATACCCTATTCGCATCCTTGTCATTTCTCTTGATTTTCCCTGCATCATCATCTGTCGACATGGAGCGTGCTTTCCCGCCGGTCGGATGGCAGTCGATTATTGTGAGCCTTTCGACGTTTCGGGCCAGGATGGGTCTTGGCTCATGGTATAGAGTCCCGCTGCTCGCTGATTTCGACAGAGTAGAGCACGGTTCGAACGACTAAGAACGCACAGAGCCGGAGCTGCTGAACTTGCAGCTTGCTGATATCAATTTTATGCCGTTTATGGCCGAGTGACTAAATAATTCTGTTAGCTAATGCCAATTTGATTTATCCGTGATCCCTCCTGTATGTCACCCGTACTCGGCGGGTCGCGGGTCTCGCCACAACCCGACCCGATTACATGAGCCACGGATACCTTAGTCATCTTTGTTTACATCCTGCAGGAAGTGACCCGAGGCTAACCCGATGCAACCCGTTTACTTCCCTGGTACCGAGGCCTATTGTAGCATTGCCGCAAAATGAAAGCTTACGTGTCTAGGCAACGTGTTTTGAGGCCCTAAAGGAGATCCATTTATGTTAAAGGATGGGTGTACGCAAGGAATCCCAATGCGGCAATTGCACCGCGCGCACCTGACTGGTTCAGTCGTTTATATGCTTAATATTCAATCTCCTCAATAACTTTATGGTCGCTAGACTCGCGATATCCAATAGCTCAGCGAACACTGCTTATAATTACACAAAGTCCAGCCATACCGCCTAAGCGATAAGACGGCACAGCTACTACATCTTTGTCATGTACCAATTTTGACAGTGGAGGCGACCAGCTCAGGAACACCTATGGGTAGATTGAGAGGAATGCTGGCTGAGGTTCCACACTGCAATGAGTTCATCGAACTATCCAATCTTGAGGCATTTCGTGCTTGTTTGCACTGGTTGCACACCGCAGGTTGTCCAATGTCTGGATCTACCATCCTCTGGCCATCTTCAGACCAGAAGCAAGGCGAATGGCAAGTGCCACAATCCCTGCATCGCAACTCATTTTCTGAAGTAAATTTGCCCAAAGGTGTGGTAGCCGGGCTGGGAGGCAGGAATCCCTGGGCTCGAAGAAGTGTGTCGAGCCGTTTCGCTTTGCGCAAGAGTCCGTACGAATGAGAGACCGAAACCTGTTTGTAGGTTCGACAGTACAACTGGAGCGCTGACTATGGCAGACGTGAGCTATTTTTTCTCAAGAGTTTATACCAACGAACCTCTCCATTTGTATTGAGCGAGCACATCTCAAATGAAGGGCGAGGGGTGACCGAATGTGACTTGCATCGAATCAGGGCCTTCATGACGCCGGTTTCACCGCGAAAGTCAACAATCGTTGCCGGATCCCGTCTTGAGTTCTTCGACTAAAGGCTGCGATTTTAGCTTAAGATCATCACGTCAGATTTAGGTACTCGCCGCACGAAGCTCAAAACCAAAAACGTGCCCGGTGAGCCAGGCACACGAGACATGAAACTGGGCACCGCATCCCGAGGCGCAGCTGACCACCGCCCCACCTTCCTGTCGGCATAGTGAGCATTCCTGTGGGTCGTATATGAGCCATTATTCACACCACAGTCTAAAAGTTTAATCACGCACAGATGCCCAACGAGCATCAGACACCGAACTAATCCCTTCCACGAGCCGAAGCTGCCTAGCATCCGTAAAACTAGTCTCAGGGACGAACACTGAGCATAGAGTGTGCACCCATCCGCGGCCTTCTGTCGGTTTAGACAATCTCAGGATGGTACTCGCTAACGCGTTCTGTTTGCTCTGGAGTTTGTCATTGGGGGTTCTCGGACAAAGTAAACAATCTGGATTCTGAAAAGAAAATTAACAATGTCCGTAGGATGCTAAAATGGCCAGACGGGTTACCAGTGACGACTCCTGCGACTTCTGGTTCTGGCAGAGCTCACACGTCCAAGTCTCGGCGGCGGATTCTTCGTCCGTGACACCATAGGTAGCTGCAAATATAGTTAGCGAATCCCCCATTATACAGGATGGCACTTACAAGCATGGACTGCCACCGAGCACAGGGCACATTGCACAACTCGGCCTGCGGGACCACTTTTCTTGCAGCAACAACAGGTATGTTGGGTGCGTACAGCCGGGGGAGATGGGCCACGCGATGCAGAGACCTAAAACAGTGTTACGAGCTGGGGGCATGAACAATGGACAAGAACATGCCTTGGTGCGTTTGACGGGTGGTTGAGGTGTGTTTTCTCGTTTTTCTACACCATTGCTTTTCTTGGGTTCCTCGATACGACCAGAACGTATGTCACCATACTTTCTCCAGGAAATGCCGCACTGGTCGCACATGACCTCGCTCGGGAGACCACGAGGGGCCTTCCACCAAACACTTGACTCTTTGGTCCTGCAAGCCCCACACACTTGGCGAGGTACATCACTTCCAAATCCATAGACCGAGCCTTCGTCGTCACTGGTAGGCGATCGACTTCGTTTGAGTGGAAGGTTTCGTGCCGTCAGCGTCGAATTCGACCGGGACACCCGATGCTCCTCGCCTAATTGCTCGCTATCTAATGCCTTAGGATCTGCGTTTAGCAGAGTGATGGTGCTCACCTCTTCCAATGGCCATAAAACCTGACCACTTCATACACAGTGCGTGTGCGGATACCCTCTTTGATGGCACGAATTTCGGGACCATGTTGCTTGATCCCCTTTTCGAATTGCTCGATTTCCTCCTGTGTCCAATCCTTGTCCCAAAAGCGGGTATCTCGTGCTTGCCACTAAATGACGAGTTAAGATCGGGTTCATAGGGTTTCTGTCACCTACCTTGCGCGGTCGGGTAGTAGAGGTGGACCGCTGGGTGATATTGAGATGGTTGAGACTAAAGCGACGAGCCGATTCTTCCAAAAAGTCAATTCCACGCTGCATTGCTGATTTTGGCCAGAGTTGCCGATGAAACGCTTCGACTGAATTAAAATGAAGATCAGCTCATCCGGCACCAAGTCGAGTAATCACACATACATCCATCCACTGTCACCCGTGTGCGTTAGCATTCAGCGCAACAGGGACATTACTTGCACGTACTTTGTTCGGACGTCATGTTTGCAATAATACTCATCATCTCAATGGTGTCGTCCCCACCTCGTTCCGGAATGCCCTCCGGTGTTTGGCTAGGCTGTGGAGAACCTTGAGGGCTCTGCGGGTGCCATGGCCCGACTACGGCCTGAAAACGGGGGCCAACGCGAGTCGCGGCCTTGGGGAAAATAAGATCATCGGAGTCTATCAAACGGTTAAAGACACCGTCAGCTCCCTCGCTAACAGCAAATCGGAATTTGCGCACCTAGTGTGTCTTCTGCCACGGTATACTGGCTATCGTTGGATGTGGGAGTGTTAGTTTAAACCTTGTCAACAAATACCTGTTTTTCTCACCCAAAATATCTAAACGGCCACATCTTGAAATATCTGTCTTCTGAATTAATGTCACGTAGGCTGGGGATGCTGTTGATGCCAACCAGGCTGCGGGATTTGGACATTGTCCTGGAGGATCGGGTTTTGGCTGGTGTCACGTTTCGACCGGTCGGATGCCCGACTTGGTCATCGTGCTGCCGAGAACACGCACCGCATGTCCACCCATAGCCTTTGGCAGGTTTGGCTACGAGTGGAGGGTTGACACATGCCATGTGATAGTAGCATTTGCAAGTATCGCAGCGCACAGAGTCGTGGCTAGATTTTGTCAAATTTTAACAGCAAATCTGACCGTGATGTAGCCAACTTACGATGGGGCCCACTTGTCGCAAGTTTCACACTGCCGTAAAGTGTCGGTCAAATCACCGATAACATCGCGCTCAGCTACCACAAACTCATAGCGGGACTGCAAGACGTCACGTATCTCAGAAGGCACTGGAACAGAGGAGTGAGACTTTGGAATGTGAAGCGAAACCAATATTCCTCACGATTTGTTACATCAGCCGACCTCAACACGTCAAATTCCTTCCGAATGTACGGATCAAAAACACGCTGGAAGTAAAAGTGGTCTGGTTTTCGCTTCCAGACTTGCAAATCGGCGATCTTGTCCTTGTGTCGCACCCGGCACTTGGCTCGCAGGTGGGACACAGGCTGAACTTCAGAAAAGATAGCGGCCAGCAAGAGACGTGGATCGGCGTTTGGGCGGTCATTCAAGTCGCTAGGTCGATAATACCAGGCTAGACGAACACGGGTGTAGAGTTCTCTTGCTTTTCCGCGCGAGCGAGTAGCGCCTTCGTCAGGTAGAAACTCCATGATACGCGCAATGTTGTAAGGAATCCCATCACGATGTGGCCATGGCGGAGATACATAGACGTGATCTGAAGAAGCATGAGATTTCGTAGGGCTAGCCGAGTATAAAAGGCATACCATTTATGCAAACCGTTTCACCGTTTGATATCTTCAGCGATGGGCCTTGGCTGCCAGAGACCATGTTGCGTAGCCACGTGGTCTTTTTCTGTGAATTTGGTCTTCCACGATTTGTCCACGGTCCCTACGTATGTCCCACAAACAAAGCCGGCAGTGACAGAAAGCTTTATACGAACTGAATACGAGAACGTCTGGTATGGTGGCACGGAGGGGTAGGAGGCGCTGACAGACAAGAGCTACACGTGACATGATGGCTGTGCATCCATGACCCTGAATATGCAATGCGATTTCTCCCAGGGTGTGGTCGGGATCGATATCGTGATGGTCACCGATCTTTCCCTCGTTGGTGTGAGTCGGAACTTGCCCGGGTGGGGTGAGAAAAGCGTGGGAAGGTTTCATAGCATATATCAGGCGGTCAGCTCGTCCAGCTTTCTGCACACACCTCTCACATCTGCTATTCAAGATGGGCGTTAAAGTTGGAATCAATGGGTGCGTGTCTTGAGACGTCTGTGCAACCCACTCACTAACCGTTAGTCTTTAGTTTTGGTAAGCAATTCCATGCATCCCCTTGCCTAGCATAGTGATATCTCTTTTAGGTCGTATCGGCCGCATCGTTCTGCGTAATGCTATACTACACGGCGACGTCGACGTCGTTGCTGTGAACGAGTGAGTTCCGCCCTGTCATACTGACCGTGATGCTAATTGTGTATCATAGCCCGTTCATTGACCTTACCTACATGGTGTGTAGAATACTTGTACGACGCATGTGATTGCTAACAGTGTCCTACCGCAGGCGTACATGTTCAAGTACGATTCTACTCATGGGCGTTACAAGGGTACAGTCGAGACCAAGGACGGCAAACTTGTCATTGATGGTCATCCCATCGCCGTCTTTGCCGAACGCGACCCTGCCAATATCAAGTGGAGCAGCGTCGGTGCTGAATACATTGTAGAATCAACTGTGAGTTCACCTCTTGCGAGTATATGCTCATCTATTGATGAATTTGTTAGGGTGTTTTTACCACCATCGACAAGTAAGCACTTTAATGGATGACAATTGCATGAGCTTACCGTCCTGCAGAGCTGCGGTACACATCAAGTCGGGAGGAGCCAAGAAGGTTATCATCTCCGCCCCCTCTGCCGATGCCCCAATGTTCGTTTGTGGCGTCAACCTATCGACTTATGATTCCTCGAAGCACCATGTTGTCAGTCACAATATACTCGCCTCTTCACAGACCATATGCTTAGAATTATTCGCAGATCTCAAATGCTTCTTGCACTACCAACTGCTTGGCCCCTCTTGCCAAAGTTATCAACGACAAGTTTGGTATCATTGAGGGCTTGATGACCACCGTGCATGCTACCACCGCCACTCAAAAGACGTAGGACCAAATGTTTGGCGTCAACGGATCCATACTAATTTACATTCTGCAGTGTCGATGGGCCGTCCTCAAAGGACTGGCGTGGTGGCCGTGGTGCTGGTGGTAACATCATCCCTTCGTCCACTGGTGCGGCGAAGGCGGTCGGACAGGTTATTCCGGAACTCAATACGAAGCTCACGTATGTCACAATGAGCTTGTTAATTGATGGTGGAACTGACCTTGCTTTGTAGTGGAATGGCCTTCCGTGTCCCAACAAACGATGTGTCTGTTGTAGATCTTGTTGTTCGTTTGAAAGAAGATGCACCGTACGAGAAGATCACAGAGGCTATCCGAGAGGCAGCTGCGGGCGAGTACAAGGTGAAATAAGCACTTATAATACTCCGCGCCTCGCATGGATTTGACACATTGCATCATGTAGGGTATTCTTGGTTATACGGATGAGCATATGGTCTCCTCGGACTTCATCGGCGAGGAATGTTCATCTGTCTTTGATGCCAAAGCTGGGATTAGCTTGAACAAGAACTTTGTCAAGCTGGTTAGCTGGTACGACAACGAGTGGGGCTACTCTAAGCGTGTAGTCGATCTTCTAGTCTACGTTGCTAACAAAGACAAAGAGGATACGAAGTAGACTTACACTTTTCTTCAGACAACCCCCATCCCTCTCTCATGTATTGCAATTTGAGTTGTCAATGAAACCCAATCAGTCGATGAGCTCATTGAGAGTTTGCGCGAGATAATGAAACTGTGTGCCTCATAAACCGTATTAGTAAATTATGATTACTAGGAACGGCCCAACGCCGGGCCCCCGATCTTGTATGAAAAGCAAACGAGTCGAAAGTAAAGGGAGTGTATGAGTCATCTTCACCTTCGAGCTATAGTGCTTTTAGAGGCAAATACCTTACGCGCGTGCACAGTGGAGGACGCCCAAGGCGTCCTCCACGGTGTACGCGCATAATCACACCACAGGGCGTTGTCGTCACGATGAAAGTAGACACAAGTTCCACCCGGGACGACTAGTCCCGCTATATGCGCCTATCCATATCTAATCATTTGGTTCCTTTACCTTCAGGCATATTTCGGAGTCTCATTCGTCTCAAATATTGGCTGGAATGTATCTCAGCATCAATTCAAATCGCAAGGGTAATGCTTTGGTCAAGGTCTGCTAAGCGCTAGAATCACGTGCTGTAGTTTTTTTTAACCATTTTTGCATACATACTCAGAGAGCTACATGAACACGAGGTCAGACCGCTCTATGGAAACACAAGCACAACACGCACCAGGTAAGAAAGGGAGGGACACGTGCTGCACGTTTGAGCGTGTCAATTCAGGTGGGGGGAGTGACCTTGCAGAAGGTACGTGAGTCGCACAGACACTGGCTGCCCAGGATCACGTGCGCCAGTCATACCCTTACGCAGTCAACGACTGACCTTGCGCAATCGCCGAAATTCCACGTCAGGGTTATACAGTTTTTGCAACATGACTTCCCGCGCAACTCGCAAATCGAGCAATGTTCGCTTGGGCGTCACAAAAACAGCGCATGTGCGAAGATCCAATAGACGCCCCAAGAAAGTGGCACAGGTAGGAGTTTCGGATATCAGAAGAGCTACAATTGACAAAACGACAGAACGACATGTGTGCCTGTGGTGAAGACCGCGCCAATTCGCCTATGCTTAGATGTGGGGTATGTAATCGATGGTGAGTCGATTCATTGTGACGGCATTAGGCTGCTGTCTCATGAACTCCTTATCTACAGGTATCATTTCCAGTGTGTCGACCTGACGGATCGTGACGCAGAAGATCTAGGTTAGCCCACTATCCTCGTCATTCTCCAAGCAAGCGTTTATTCTCCCTTTAGCGTACTATGTTTGCCCTTCTTGTACCGGTGCAACTGGCAAAGTGAGCCGAGGTGAGTGCAACTTTCTGATTCGTGATCATAACACTTTTGCTCGTCTAGAACCTGTTCATTATTGTACATTTCTTCACGATCTATCATGTAAATATGTATTTCGCATCCTGGTGGACACGCTTTCCATAGGACATGCTATCGCCATTGATCCTGAGAGTGCGCTACCACAACCAGCGAGTATGCATTTGATTATCACGCGACCTACCATGCCACTTTTGCCAATGCCCAATTACGAGTACGGACAAAATAACTAACGTTTGTTTAATACTGGACAGAACTCTGGGAACTGGATGACAATGAAGTACCCGAAATCCACGTTGAAGACTCGACGACCGCTGAGCCACCATACCCACACTCTAGTGACGAAGAAGGGTCCGAGGATGACTTTGTACAGGAGCCAGTGAGCAATCTATCATTATTGTTCCTTGTTGAGAATTGGTTAGTTTTGACTCCGTTCCCACCAGCAGGTCCTTGCTCAGGAAGTTATAGGCGATCATTCGGAGGACGAAACCATTGGGACAAGGACCCACCGTCGCGGTACCCGCAAGCGTAGGAGCAGCTTCAAGCAAGGCGACAGTTTTGTCAAACGGCATAAACTGGAGCAAACTGGAGAATCTCCTGAACCATCTTCTAGCGCTCCTTCCGAGGATCCTATTCGAAAGTCATGTCTCAAGATTTTAATCAACCTCTTGGCGCCGATTTTTTCGGAGAGTCTACCTGAAGAGCCTGACCCCCAATCGGAGAACAGAGATGCCGAGTCGTTTGCTACGGTCCTTGAATCATGCGTGTTTGAGATCTATGCTGAGCAAGACGATTTTGGCGAAAAGGCACCTGGGAACAAATACAAGTGAGTTGTGCTCTAGCGTATGTTGAGGGATTACTCATATCGTCACAGGGATAGAGTGCGCATGCTCAATTTCAATCTGGGCAAAAGGGATCGACAAGAACTCCGAAAGAGTATCCGCATTGGTCGAATCACCCCCGACGAGCTTAGTCGCATGTCCTCGATTGACTTGGCCAACACACAAGCCCAACAAGAAGCACAAAAACTCGCAGAAGAGGCCATGAATCATTCTATTCTGCAAGCGCGGACCGCTCCTCTACGAAAGATCACGCACAAAGGCGAGCAGATGATCGATAAGACTGTCGAGGAGGAGAATTGGCGTATTCAACAGGAAGACCAGGAGCGAGAGCGGGAGCGGGAACGCCAACGATCACGAGTAGGCTCACTTAGCGAGTCCGCACCTCCGGCGACTCCTATCTCTGCCTCTTTCCGTCGCCCCTCCTTTAACTTCCCCCCGTCTGCAACCCCTCCCACCGGCCATTCGTCTGACGGAACCTTTGACCCGGCATCTACTGTCTTCAACATGGACTTTGATGGAGAAAGTTCAAGCATGCTTCGCAACGGGCCAGCTACGCCCCCAGAACTGTCTGGTGACCTAATGGACACCAGGGACAGTATCTTTGGCGGTAATGCAGATGTAAACCCTGCTTCGCTCTCCACATCACCGACAACTCAAAACTTCAGTCTAGACGAATTGTTTGGGACTTCTGAGACAACGCATCCTAGCTGGTCTGAATCTCAAGGTGCTGAAGGGAGCATTGCAGTTCAGTCAACGGCCGACGATGATTTGGCAATTCCAGATGACACGGACTTCGATGCGTTTATTACCGTGGATGAGGACGAGCCCGAACCCCAGACTGTATCTGAACGTGACGAAGAAGGGCAGGCGGTAGCGGTGGGACTGCCGCCCAACCCAGCGCCTTCACTGGCTGATTTGCCCTCTCTTTGGCGAGGCCATGTAAGTATTTACCAGCCACTACTCGTTCCAACTCATAACCTTCAATGCCAGGTCGGAATGCCCTCTGTGATTGACCCAAACCGGATGATCCAATTCCAGTCCGAGTTCAAGCAAATCGGAGGAACTCCGTTCAACGACACTCTCGAAAACCGCAGCGCCTTGTTTCCGGTTTCGTTATTTGAGATCATCGGACGTGTTCCTACATCTCAAGCGGTAAAATATCTAGTCTCGATGCGACTGAACCCAGCCAAAGAGCTATTTGCGGTTGCTCTCGTACCGAGCGAAACGGACAAGTTGGCCTATGTTGAATTACACAAACTATTGATTGAGAAAGAGTGAGTGTTGCATGTTGTTCGTTTAGGAGGTTATTTTTTCTTACTACGCATGATGTTAGCCGATATGGTCTCATTTTCCCCTGGAGCCAAGACCCTCAACTTTCTGCTCCTGGAAAAGAGCTATATATTGCACCGTTACTTCCTGAACATCCAGTCCCCGAATATCTTCAACTTCTGGATGATGTCAAGATACCAGAAAAACGGGATAGTCCTATTTTCTGTGGAATATTCGTCCTTAACAAAGGCCGAGTAACATCTCTGCACTCCATCGATTATGCTCATCACCCTGCCGTGCCCGCATCTACTCCGATTCACTCGCTGCCGCTCGGGCTTGGGTCAGGAGACCCAACCTCAACCGTTCCTCCCCCGAGTCCACCCGTAGGCCTACCCGGCATTCCACCCTCCGTTGCTCCGGTTCTCGCATCCTCTCTGTCTAATCTATCCGAGTCTACCCTTGCTACTTTGACCAAGGATCTCGCTAATCTAAACCCGACCCAGCGCGAACTCGTCCGGTCCCTCCTTCTGCAGCAAACACTGCCAACTAGTACCCAGTTGGCTCCATTAGCCCCGACACCGCCGGTTGCCGGAACTCATGTGCATGTGCCATCCCAAACACCTCCCGTTCCAGTTCCACCCACTACCTCCAACCAGTCTCCTGCCCATCACACACCTGCTTCCTGGGACAGGCCCGCCAACTACCCTTTGGAAGCCAACTGGATACCCGGACCAGGATATTTTGGGCGAGACGAGTTTAGGGAAGAACGTGGTTCTCATAATCGAGGTGATAGCAGGAGTGACCCACGCATTTCTCGTGGTCGTGGCATTGGGCATCCTAGTTATCGGGGTAGAGGGAATCGTGGTGGAGGTCGTTGGTAGTGTGGATTCATGATATCGACCATGATTGGATATTTATTCTCGTCTGAATTTGTTCATTCCGAGCGATGTTGTATATGTAACAAATCCAGTATCATATGAATGTTACTGCTGTTGCCTCAGATCCACATCAGCCCGGGTCGCCGCGTGTGATTACTTTTCCAATACACGGCCGCGCCAACGAATTTGGGCATGATTATGCAGTCGTCTTATGTGTGTAACTCATCGACTTTGTCACCTCACGTATGGATAACGGTACATAGCTACGGCTTGACCCTTCTTTACTATATCGCGAGGGTCGGATTGGTACAAGTTCAACAGCTTCATCATTCACCCATTTAAACAACGATTTGTCATTACTCATGTGTACCACGGGTGTTATTGGGTGGTTATAGGAGATGGCCGAAAAACAAAACCACATCAATCACTAGGCCCCTAGCCGGTCCATTAATCGCTCCAGCAACCCTTCAATCTGATGGAAAATTTGGTTATAATGTTGGACATTAGCTCGCTAATGGAAAATGGGACCAACTCTTTGTAATCTCTGTTCCAGAACTGCCACCTTGGTCTGCACAGGCATATCACTTTCTTCGTCCTCCTCCATTTGCCCGGCCTAGTGAGAAGTGAGAAGTGTTTCAATCTGTGTTGAAAGCATCTTACCGTCTCAGAAGGTTCTTCAGAAGGCTCTTCTCTGGGAGTAGTGCTAAGTGCGCTGGTACCTAATCCACTAGGCCCGAGTATTCCCGACATGGCTCGTCGCCTGAACATAGCTACGCCAGGAGCGAGCTGCGATTCGTTCGCTGAACGACGCGCAGCCCTCCTGAACCCAAGATGGGAGGGCCCAGTGCTTCCAGGCAATGTATTCAATCCATTGTCAGGGTGCTCTGATATAATAGGTGAGAATAACTGCGCAAGGGGGCTTGTAAAGTTCACGGGTACGGTGGGGGAGATTGGAGTGTCTGTTGGAAGGGCACGTGGCTCGAACGTTGATTTTCGACGTGATCTGCGAATAAGAGGGGTTGGAGGGGTGAAATTCAACTGGGTTGAAACACCACTTGTTCCTTGGGGTTGGGATTGTTGGCTGGTCATGGCCGGCTTACGATTTCCCTCGTTTCGACTCTCGAATGTTGAATCATGTTGCTGTCGATTCATCGGAATTCTCCCTGTTGGCGGATCGGGAGGTGTAATCTCGTACCGCCCTGGAGAGGTACCTGTACTTCCTGACAGAGAACGTGCTTTACTGTCTGAAGCGGTGCTCATAATCGTATCCAACCGTGGAATCATCGGTCGGAGACGCTCCCGCTCAGTGCTGTCGTTTCCCGGCCGCGGCCATTCCATACTGTCACCTAGAGCCGGAGATGGGGTGTATTCGTCGTCGAGTTCAAATATAGCTTGGACTAATGGAAGAAATCAGAATACTGGTGATGGGCGCGGGTACACCAAGACACTGGTCGCGTACCGTTTCCCGAAGACCCCACCGCGCCTTCAAAAAGTGCTGAGGAGTGCTCAAGGTAAGCAAGTGCTTTACAGTTGAGATGATTACCCACTCATGCGTTTTAAGCGCCGAGGCAGTGTCGTAAATCGCTCGGCCACAGTCGTAATCTTTTCAAACACACTTTCTGACTCTGCTCTCGCTTTCTGCCGCTCGTACCAAGAAATTGCTATTAGAATAGGGAAGCCGGTGATTCTGGAGACGTGAGTCAGCGCGAGAGTTATTGCGATATCCGGACTTACCGTATCATGGTCACATTCATCTTGAGGACCGTTGGTTCACTACTGGATATTTAGAGGAAGCTAAAGCTATTCACCTTGTGAAACCATCGCGGTGAGAGAATAAAACTTGAAGGGAACATGACCAGCAGCGCAACAAGATTTAGCGGCGGCTGGTAAGAGAAAATTGCGTCTGCCTTGACACTGAAACAATTGCAACGTTAATCATGCTGATCATGAGGGCTCAAATAGCTCACCCTTCTACTGTGCTAACTGCCCTTCTGAACATCGCTTCCATCGCAGCGTCGTTGCTTATGTTGCTGAATGTATGCGAAAGAATCTGCATATGTCCACATGTATCTTCATGAGGATCTGAACGTAAAGCGATTGACGTACGGAAACCAAAACTGTCAACAGTAGTGTATTGCTGAGGCAAGCATAAGAAATCTATGGAATTAGAGTAAGGCTTTGAACTATGCTCCTGAGATGATGATACTCACCATTAATATTGGCCCAAACTGTGGGTGAAAGGTGGCTGTTAGGCATGCTCAGTATTAAGCTGTGCACCGAGAGTAACCTGCGTACTAGCTTGATCGAATCCGCTTGCATCCTGCGAGGAGAATTAGTTTCAGGTATGATTATATGCGTCATGAGGACGTACCAGACCAAACCATAGGTCTAGCATCCACCATGCTATCTGAGCCGAGCTGAACCTACCGAAACACGAGGTTAGT
Organism: Ceratobasidium papillatum; assembly: GCA_037042815.1. Classification (NCBI taxonomy): domain Eukaryota; kingdom Fungi; phylum Basidiomycota; class Agaricomycetes; order Cantharellales; family Ceratobasidiaceae; genus Ceratobasidium; species Ceratobasidium papillatum. Next base: position 2,497 of record JAYRCO010000857.1, on the reverse strand, counting down.
CGCAGGAGTAGAATCGGAAAGAATAAGCAAACTTACGTGTCTCGGCCAAGGCTAAACAAACGAGACAAGAACGTGAAACGACGTCCTTGCAGTTATTCTAAAACTTACGTCCACAGGCTGTAGTGTGTTCGAGTTACGAATTATTCGAAAGGACAAGGCAAACTCACGCATATAGAAATCCACCGAAACAAAATGCAGCTACCAGCATCAATCTATATCATATATGTAAGGGTTATAATACAATATCCAAGCGACTCACACGGCGAATTCGGTAAACATAGATCTCAGTGAAAGCACCATGAGGTTATTGGAGAGGGTGACAAAAGCGAGCCTGATTTATACGTTAGCTAATACCTATGAGGAGCATTGGGATGGAAACTACCGCGGAAACACGATGACAGCTGTTGGACGAATCAGCTTTTAAGCAAAAAGCGCTGAGTGTTTGACGTGCCAACCATTGCCAAGATGTCGATTCCCCACTCTCGTGCCCACACCTCATCTTGGTTAATGCCATAAAGCCTCAGAGAGGCATACGTGATATACACTGTTATGAATGCAATGTCGAACCCGTTCCAAAGCTACTGACAGAATTAGTTTAGACAAGTTGCCCGGAGATTGTCATCTCACATTGGCTGAGTAGACTCGAATTCCATGTTCTTGCATGGCAGCGAGCTTCTCGACTACAAATCCCAAGGCATAAATCATGAATACACCTTCGGACATATTGATCGTCGATTTTTCATTGAGCTCGAGCGCCACGACGAACAGAACGAACAATATTAGAAAACTACCATCGAATCAGGGCTCGTTCCTAGAATTTGACTGATGAAACTTACTTGATATACTCAAGCACGGAACGCACAACAGGTACTTTGAGGCGATAATGATCAAGAAGCGGAGCTCGATGCGGATCGTAAAAGTGGATTGGCTTTAGTTTGTACGTCTGTGTCTCATTTGTTAGGACTTGACGTGCGATATGAGGATGAGAAAGCGCATTACGTCAGCAAGAATCGAATGATCGGCGCTGGCCTGGTAAACGATTCGCCCCCAATATATGCCGTCTAGTTTGACGTCAGATAAGACAAACACACGAGTCATTACAGACGAACCAATGACATTTTGGCAGGCCGAACTTTTAATGAACCGTTTGGCGTTGCCGACTATGGCTATTTCAATTGCATTGCCAACGCGCTCGCGGATATCGAATTCGTCGCCTGCTTTGTCTGCGAACTCGCGCAGGTCTGGCGGCGCACCTGCAAAGATAGGCCATGCGGTTGTACAAGCTGTTGCAAGCTCGAGCGTGGAATCTGCGTGGTCTCGCAGAGAGCGAATGGCGAGTATTTCACACCTGGGATAGGGGTTCACAAAGGCTAATTTTAGAAGCACGAAGCACTTACAACGCAGCACGAGTTTGGGAGAGAGGTGCGGTTGTGATGTTCTGGTCTCGGAGAAAGTGTACGCGGTTGAGGAGGAAGCAAAAGGTAACCGAGAGATTGTTTTTCGCTTTGTACTTTTCGCTCAGCGGCCTGGAGCTAGTGTGAGGCCAAATATTGCGACCAAATACAAGAACGTACCTAACCACGGTATATGTCGAGTCGGGAGCAGTGAGCTAGAGAAAAGTAAGTACATAATGATTCAAAGCTCTGTGGGACCTACTGCATCCCAACTCAGAGGGGTATCTGGCCGGTGGTAAATAATGAGGTTTTCGAAGTGCGATGAGCTCACCTATGTAATGCTGGAGTGACGTGAGAGGGGATATTCAAATAAGACCACATTGCTTACCATGACGTCGGCCTTGATATCGTGAATAATCGGCCACACCGGAGTGCTCGCCATGAGCTCCGAGGTGAGAAGGGGTGCGGCCTCGTCTTCGACATCGCGGGGCTCCATGTCGTCGCAGGTAACAGCCTGGGCGTATGTAACGTTCAGAATGTAACGACCACGTGACTCTATGGGACAACAAGCCCACGTGATCGGTGGGAGTCGTGTCGCGTCATGGCAGCGTCGGCGGCGAGCTTTCCTGCGACGGCCCGTGTCTACAATGCGGTTCGTGTCTGCACAGCATCTTCTGCATACATACTAACACTCGTACAGGTCTACTCATCTGTCCAGGTGTTTGAGTGCATGGTCCGAGGCATAGCAGGTGAGCCGGTCCATCAGCGCCTAGACTCCCACTGACTCGCCCCAGTTATGCGTCGTCGTTCCGACTCTTATGTCAACGCCACCCAGATACTCAAAGTCGCTGGAATCGACAAAGGTCGCCGCACCAAGATCCTTGAGAAGGAGATCCTGCCTGGGAAGCACGAGATCGTCCAAGGCGGATACGGAAAGTACCAGGGCACATGGCAAGTTCCGTGTTCATCAACTTTTAGCTTCTATTAACCCTCCATAGGATACCCCTTGAGCGAGGGCGAGACGTCGCCACTCAATATGGAGTGGCGGCTTTGCTTGGCCCTCTATTCGACTATGTTCCGGCACCAACGCCGTTGCATCCCCG
>JAYRCO010000856.1:0-16253 GCA_037042815.1 Ceratobasidium papillatum | reverse complement strand
TTAGGCTAGGTTAGGTGGCGAGGGCGGGAGGTTAGGCTAGGTTAGGTACGTTGGTGCAAGGGGTTAGGTTAGGTTAGGTACACTGGTGCAGGGGGTTAGGCTAGGTTAGGGGACGTGGGTAAAGGGGCTAGGTTAGGTTAGGCGCTGCCGCCGTCTCGCTCTCCTTTCTGCTCTACACCGTCCCGTTCATTCCATGTATGTATACTACAAAAATGCAAATATATGCGATCTATTCGAATTTCTATAATATATTCCCCTGTGACCGTGACCGCGAGCGAGCAACGAGTGTCCCGAAACAGAAGTGTCACCAGTAACACCCTCCAGGCTGTGTCACTGTTTGTACCAGAGATTCCTCGGCCGCGACCTAAGGGTCTCGTCGCACCAGAATTCGTGCCAAAGCTGTCCCGAAAGTCAGATTTAGCTCGGCACTAATCCCCGCACTAAAATCCCTTTCAGAGGCTCTCGCAGGCCTCGCGCAGCGTTCAGAATTGAGTTGGGCTTATCTGCAAACGGCTGTATCGTTTTGAGATTTGGTATAAAAGGCCTGATAGAAGGAGAGGTGCGAATATCACGTGATAAAACTTGGCTCATATACTCTCGTCCACGTGGCGCTGTACTGGCGCAGTTGAACCCTTACCCACAATCTGCTACCGACGATGACCGACAAAGCCCGTGAAGCACGAGATCTATTAGAATTATATGTCTCCGGTCGAAGCGCCGATTATACGAGACCAGTTTTAGCAGCTATGATCAAATTTGCCCCGACGCTGCGTGGCCAGTCAAACATCTGTGATGCCATCTTGAGGTGCCAAACACCAACGGCTCCAGAGACTCTTTTGGACAAACTCCGTCTACTCGCTCAGCGGTATGTGAACGGTCTGCTTATTCCAAGTGAGTTGCGCAGAGTCTGTTTTTCGATTGACTGATCCTTGTGGCGTATCAGTGAAGGCCCAAGGCGGTAAAACTCCCAAGATCAGCGAACATCCCTCCCGTCAGGAAAGCATGGAGCTCCAGTCTGTCCTGAATCAAATCCACGTTGGAGTAGCGTCTCGCGACTCTAAACTGAAGGAAAATGCAAGTTGTTGGTCGATACGCTAGACCTCTTGGCACGCTGAATCGATTTTAGGCACTACGTCGAGACAATTATCGTAGCATTCTGTCGGGTCGGCTTGATTATGAATCAATTCGAAACGGCTTGATCAAAGTCATGCCCGAGAACCCTCAGGCGCAATTCACTCAAGCGGCACATATTTTGCCGTTTTCGTTAGCAGCGACTGTTGCAAAAGAACAGGTACGTCTGCAACGGTGCCGTCTTCCCGTGCTTATGAGCTTTCTAGCAACATCGCGCCGAGATCTGGACAATTCTGGAAGAATTCGGCGGCATGGATGTCCTCTCTTCACTCAGCAGTAATGACATCAACCGACTGGGGAATGTACTTACGTTGACCGAGACCGAACATACTAGCTTCGGTAAATTGATCATTTGGCTGGAAAAAGACGAGGTATGTAACTCTGACAAGGTGATGGATCTGGCCTAATGTGTGCGAGCAAGGCTCCGTACCGATATACTATTTGCAGCGGGTTCAGCGACGTCGGCATGTTAGGAATCCCGCTGGGAGCTTCGGTCACACTTGGCACCTCGGACCCGACACTCGAGGCGCCCGACGAACGATTCATCGCACTTCACGCCGCTTGTGCACAAGTTCTCCATGCGAGTGGAGCGGCAGAGCACATCGATCGCCTCATCAGAGATATGGAAGAGATGAGCGTGCTTGCCGAGGACGGGAGCTCAAATATATTTGATCTTTTTGCACTACGAGGGATCTCGGTTCATTAGTTGTTCTTAAGTGTATATATGGCGCAGTTTGTGTGTGCCACAAGGCCGGATGTTTTTAGAAGTATCTTGTTTCAAACTAACTCAATTACCCGAGTCAAAGCTGGCTTACGGCAGGGGTCAAAAATACACACTCAGGAAAAACCGCAGGTGTTGTTATGACTTCACACAGGGACTCATAGGCGCCTATAATCGTCAGAATAACACTATTATTGAAGAATCAAGTTTATTGCGTTCTAAAAATTGTTTGGGGTGAAGCTAGCGAGAAACACGTCATAATGGCGACGTTAAGAATTGTATATAAGATAGTATTCTTTGAATATCGCAATCATATATGCATAAGTTATACAACACCGAACTAAATGGGAGGTCCTCCTCGCTACGAGAGGTTTCGGTAAACCGGTGAGTGTCACACGAACGAATGACCAGCTTAGAAACACTTGATTTGTAGGTAAAGGGAGAGAAGGATACAGGAGGGGAGAGGCCGCATACGGCCTCATATACTGTGAGTAGAACGGATACAGGACCAAACGATGACAAAGCGCTACGTCCGTTGACGGGAGTGGCATGACGGGCCCGGAAGTGCCTCTAGGTCCCAAATCCGCCTGTCCATCATGCATCGGGGTATCGAGATTTTTAACGTCCTCGTCGTCATCGGCACCAATGGTGGTAAATCGTTGAGTAACATCCGCCAGTGCTCATTCAGCGGATAGATCGGTTCCAACGGAGAAAGATCGGCGTACTGTAGGCGACCGAATCCAACGTCGGTCCTCGTCACCGGACCTTTTGACTCGACGCTATAAATCGGTTTGTCTGGTGTCCATCCAAGGCTCGACGCAAAGGACAAATGTAACCACATATAAATATGCCGTACAACTAATCAAGTAGGTACATGGTTAAAGAGAATATACAGTGTGAAATCAATGCGCATGCCAATCTTGGCCGCAATAGCGTCAGGAAAGACGAGTAGCACGCCCCGCACGGGTTACCGAGGCCACAGAAGCCGGGACGCGCATGTATTCAGATCCGTCATCTGAATCTACTTCTGAATCGAGCTCGGAAGGATGAGTTAGTGATTCCGCCGCCTCTGAGGCCGTGTTCGCGGCTAAAACAAACGCAGTGACCTCGCCAACTGTATGGTCAAGGTCGGGGCCCATCTCAGTACTCACCGTCGCTAGATCCCCGTTCGACTCATGGATGGACGATGAGTGAGACCCAGCCATGATCTGGCCATAGGTAATGGGATCCGTGACCACGAGGCTCAGTTCCGTTTGTCGTGCATCTCGACTAGTCAAACTTTCGAAGCTGTTATATTGCTGGGAAATAGGAAATTCATCACCACAGCGCGACATCGGATATCTTACTACCATACGGTTGAACCATTTGATCTGCTTTTCCATGCGTGCATGTATGCTACGCATTTCGTTTATTTCCATTACCTTGCTCGGTTAATAGCATTCTTGTAAACATAATTTTCATTTCCAAAGACTAAAACGGTGGTCTTAAGTTGGCAAGCACATGGGCTTTGGCATCGCTGGTATGTTACCGGTGGACTTATGGCTAAATATACTTCTGAGCAGCATGAGCGTACTCTAAGATTGGCCCCGGCTTTGCTCCTGCATGACAGGGCCACGCTGTTCGACGTTCATGTGGACCTGTCCTGCGTGCTCCTCAGTCCGACGCAGCAGGACGGAGCGTGCAAAAAAGCCCAATCATATTGGAGTGCTCAGTGCTATTACATCAGCGACGTTGAATTCGGTCGCCTACAGTACTAGCTGTGCTACGTTAATTCGATGCCCAACATTAATGATCTTTGTTCCAAGTCGCGACGGTTTGAGTCACAATCCACTCGAACACACGCCTCCTGAAGACTGGTGAGCTGAACCATGCAACCAAAACCAAATACTGAGACGGGGTTATTACAGCGCACTGGGAGCCCAGGTTCTCCTGCAATCTGTTCTGTGTTACAATTCAATACGTGCTTAGAATAGCCAAAGTGAAGCATGATAATGAAACAATGAATGATTCAACCAGAAGGTGCCCAACCACAGCAAACCACCCAGGCGCTAAAGAGTCATCAAACTGGAGCATGTTATACTTTTCCAACGATGATCGATTGAACATAACCCCTTCACCCACTCAATCCCGAGGAAAATATAAGTCGATCTTCTACAATAGAGAACGAATAAACTAAGCCGGCGGCTACAAAAACTTGCATAGGTATATATGCATGTCTGAAGACAAGGTATCATTACCACACCTGCCCATGCCCAGGAACGAGTTCACTGGGTTTAAAGATAATATAAGAGCTGCATAGCCACTTCCTAAACTCTTTCCTACAGACACTTAACGTATTGGGTATTTGAATACCATCATAATCAAAATTCAAACTGGCCATCCCCACACCTAGTGGTGCCATGTGCCACGCAAGCACAGAAGTACTTGTAACGCATATAGCAACTTTTCGTAGACACCTACTATCAATGGCCCGCGCCATTCTTGTCCTTTTGCTTGCTCCTAAAGCACACTTACTTTGGAAAGTAGAACTTGGAGTAGGATTTTTGCTTTCAAGCGTCGAATCGTAATCAATAATATTTTGAAGCAGAGCCAATGACGAAAAAAACTATTTCGTAGTCGTGCAGTCCCCCGAGAATAACACAACATAACTTGAAATGTGACAATATATTTCATCTCAATCGACAATATCCACGCGTATTCGCGTACTACACATGACTCAACAGTGCCACGAGCTTCGCGATAGATTCAGGAGAATTAACTATTCCATCGTGGTCAGTCTCTACCAGCGTATAGCGTTCCCAACCCAACCCTGCAGTAATACCATCGCGCATACACAATCCTGAAACAGCTTGCAAATTCAACATGACCTTTGCTTCGATATCCGAGCTAATACTGCTACTCGTCGACTCCTCCAGGCCCACTAGAACTTCAAAGTTTTCAGACAGCGCGCAGACAAACCGCTCAAGATCAGCATCGGCAAGCGCAGAAGGAATCATAAGATGTGTACGAATCGCCTGGACTAGTTTTGAAGTATCACCGCGAGGAATGTTGAGCGCCCGTAGTATCTCGACGAATTCATCCAAAGCCACTTTTGAGGTATCAATATTAAGGACTTCCAGCATGTGTTCGGCTAGATCTCTAAAAAAGTCGGATTCGTGCACCGTACCCCGAATAGCATATGTTGTTGGAGCATCGAGGAGGAGTACCCGAGATGAAAGCCCTGGAAGACGTACCGCCACCTCGGAAGCAATCATTCCTCCAAAGCTCCAGCCCAACAGGAACCGGAAAGTTGCATCGGGAAGCTGGACGCCAGCGACGCTAGTGGCGTATGTAGACGCCATTTGATGGACGGTTTTGAGACCACTTTGGGGTTCCCAAACAACGCCATAAATCGCCAGATCACCAATGGCTTGGCTTATCTCCTTAACTAGAGAAGCGAAGGGCGCCAGGCCGCCACCAAGGGGATGGAAGACAAACAGAGCCGCGCGTGGAGGAACGACCCGAGCTTGTTGAAGCACAACAATATGCGATGGGAGTTGAGATGCCGAGGGCGATTCAGCTTTGATGGTCTCAACACGAGCAGCCAACTCGCTTGCCGTTGGACACATGATGATGGCAGTAAACGGAAGTGCGACAGCTAGCTCCCGCCTAATCATACTTGTGGCCTTCGTCGCAATCAAGGAATGGCCACCGGACGCGAAAAAGTCGTCATGCGGGGAAAGCAATTTGTCGATGGAAAGAACAGAGGAAAAAATCCTTAAAATGGCCGTTACTGTCGAGCGGCGAGCAAGGTCTTCAGCCGACCACTCCACCTGGTTGTTGCGCTCAACGATAAATCGGTGACTCGGGTCGGGTGCAATGAGGCGAGACTTGTCGACCTTGTGAGAACTGGTCAACGGGATGGCCTCGACAGCTACTACAAAGTCCGGCACCATCTATCGAATACTTATTAGCGGTGCATACAGGCTGGGTCTTGGCTCTACTCACGTAAGATGGTACACGACGTGATAGATGATCGTGGAGCATGCGTAGGATTTCGCGGGGGACTTCGGCATGTGACTTGTTGCTCAACTTATGGTTCTGGCGACTGTTGTCGAGGTCGGCGAGCTGGGCTGAGAAGGCGATGCGTTCAACTTCCCTGGGAGATGCGCTGCGACTAGTGATGAGCAAATCAAAGCACTCTGGGCGACTTATGGAGCAGAGAAGGTGTCCTGCTACTTTGTGCAACTTGAGTACTCGGTGCAACACTTCTTCTGGCCGACACGAGGTAGTGTGACGTCGTTGAGATTCGGCTAAGTGTAGGATCTCGGAGAGCGGTATTGAACCGTCGAGAGGTAGAGTCGAGACAAGATGTGAACCAGAGATTCTGCCATTAGGTATGTTTCGCACAAGAACGGGTGTCGATTGTTCAACAGCTAATGGAATCGCATCAATCGACCTCTCGGATAGCCACTGAATCTGTTCAGGTAGTTCCGTATCAGCTGGCACGGATATTTTCCCAGTAAGGCGCATGATAGCGTCAAATCTATTTGATGACTGTTAGGGCCAATTGATCGATTCTAAGTGCATGTGTTTACTACTTACCTGAATAAGTTCATTTCTGTATCAGCCCAACCATGCCGGAGGAACGTGGCCGCGGATGCGAATCGTTCATCGTCTCGAGCGAACCGAGAAAAATAATCAGGAGAGACCAGAAGTTCCTCTTCTGACCTGACACATTTTGAGATTGAATTCTCGAGGGAAGACACGGTCTGCGGTCGATTGGCCAGTGAGACGGCAGTTGCAAATTGACGTGACAGGGAGAAATTTCGAAGATCTCCAAGGAAGAGATAGCCATTTTCGGTGACGTAACTAGCCGCTCGATCTACCAGGTCCCGGAAGTAGTGGAAAGAGGGAAAGTATTGAGCAACCGAATTGCATATAATCTTAAATAAAAGCTTTTAGTATCCGCTTTCGACTTGAGATATATAACTTACTAGGTCAAAGCGCTCATTTCGATCGAGTAGTTCTTCGAACAGGTGAGCTGGAGATACGTGTACCTGAAGACCAAATATGAAACCACCGTTGGCTCTTTCAAAAAGAGCTCTCACCTCGACGTGATGAAAACTTGATCTCTCTGCATGCGCTTGCACCTGGCTTACCACTGCCGCCGAGAGATCAAGTCCGACATATTTGCTTGAAAACGGAGCAATTCGGAACAAGATCATTCCGGTACCAGACCCAATTTCCAGAACTCGGGGCTTTCGGCCTCGTCGGAAACAATCCAAGCTCAAGATACGGTCGACCGTCGTGTCAATCCATTCAGCCATATCGTCCGCACTAATATGTCTGCGGTCAAAGCTAGAGGTCCATCCTCGATAGTCGAATCCCAAATCGACTTGCTCTTTGAACGATTGGATTTCTTCGTTTACACCCTCAAACATCTGGTTGTATCATTTGAGTCACACAAAATCGACGACAGAGGCACAATAGACCCACCTGTTTCCAGTCCGCGACCACCTGCGAGTCTTTCTCGGTATCGTGCTGAAACACAACGTGGGCAACGACTTGTTTCTCTTCGGAGGCTGGGGCTGTTGTAATGGAAACGTGACAGTTGGAAACCTGCTCGAAAGTGATAATTTGAGCCTCAATCTCGGCTAGCTCTACTCGGAAGCCCCCTCGGACTTTGCACATCGAGTCCGTTCGACCCAATATTTCGAATCGGCCGCAAGACAGTTGCCGCCCTAGGTCACCACTACGCCACCCTCGGAGACCATTTCGAGTTAAAAATCGCTCTACATTGAGATGTGGTAAATTGTGGTATCCAGAAGTCAAACATGGGCCCTATGTGAAGGCTTCAGTCCTATTGAGTTTCGATGTGGTACTTGTAAGCTCACCCATATGATAATCTCTCCCACGAAGCCCCGAGGTAAACTGTTCCCGCCAGGTCCAGATACTGTCATCTCAACGTGTGGCATAAGCTGATCGATCGGTACTCGACAGTGTTTGACAATCGAAGTGATGTCTGCGTGACACAATGCTCCGTAGCTGCTGAAGACTGTGCCTTCCGTTGGACCGTAGACATTCTTGAGTTGCACCTTGGGTGATGCAACTACGTCTTCCATGATCCTTTGTGAAAGTGCAGGAGATAATGCGTCACCTCCGAGAAGAATCTGTTGGAAATTGGCCGGAAAAAACGAATCGTTTCCACCCATCTGGTCAAGCCACATACGTACTGCGGCTGAGGTCGTACAAAGATAGTTGACAGATGGGCTCCGTTTCATCAAATCACTAAGATATTCTCCGTCTTGTTCCCCCCCGAGCTACCATCGAGTATGAATAGTCTGCTGAATCGATAAAGACAAACTTACTTGAGGCATTTTGATCAGTCCTCCAGTCACAATGGACGCATACATTTGGGAAATCGACCCGTCGAAGGCCACGTTCGAGGTAAGGACGCTGTGGAATGGGATATCCTCTACGGTCCAACTAGACAGGTGATTCAAGAAAGCAATGATGCTCCGATGGCCAATGGTAACGCCCTTAGGCTTGCCTGTCGTACCACTAGTGTATATGACACTGCATGCCGGTTAGAAAGCTGCTGGACCATATCGATTGTGGGATTAAACGTACTAAGCATGTTCTCCAGCCTCGTCCACCGGTACTTTGATAACTCTGGAATTAACCTCCCACTCAGCCGGAAGGAGGATTATTGGTACATTGAGCTCGGACTCGTCGATTTTCATGCTCTCCACCACGCGCTTGTGTGCAAGTATGCAGGCCGGCCCGGCATCACTGGTTATATCGTATAATCTCGATCTCGGCTGGCTCACGTCGCACGGGATCCATGAAAGTCCGGCAAGGCTCACTCCAATCTCCGCGGCAAGAGCGTCAGCCGACCGATCCATAAGCAGCATCACAGAATCCCCGCGGGTTCTGAACGCCCGTACCATCTTTTGAATCTGTTGAGCCCGAGTGAACAGCTGCGAGTAAGTGTAGGTCCGGCCTGTGAGGTCCTCGTAAACTGCGTCCCGCTCGGCAAAGCGCTCTCCAAACGTCGAGAGGTACGCCCCTAATGACTGGTTACAAACTCTCGGCAAAGGCAGAGCTGAAAGTTTCGGCGCGTGGAAGGAGATATTGTCGATTAGCTGACTCGTGTCTCTTGCCCAAGAATCGATGATTTGAACAATCGCGTCAGCCATAGACTCCATCGTGGAATGCGCGAACACATCGGTGTTGTACTCGATTTCGCCAGAGAGTTGACCGTTCCTGCCAACCTCTACAAAACACGTTACGTCGGTCCGCGCTGCGCCGTTGTTGAGAGGAAATCGGGAGAATGTCGTGTTATCGGACAAGACCCCATCCGGAGCATCTTGGAAAGCAAACGTCACTTGCAGGAGGGAGTCACGGGAAGAAAAGCGGTTCATGCCGAGAGCGCTAACTAGTGCATCAAATGGAACATCCTCTCGTTCGGCTAGGAAAACCAGATCCTTCTTCACGCGGGCATATAATTCGTTCATAGTATCGACACCTTCGAAGCTCATACGAACAGGGAGAAGATTGACGACTGCAGAGCCAAGTTAGCCATGCCTGGTTCAAATTCCAATCAAATGCACTTACAAAAGCCAATTGCCCTTGCCGCTTCAGGGGATACCCTGTTTGCAAATGGGATTCCAACCATAAAGTCGATCTGCCTCGCAGCTGCAAGATGTATAGCTACGGCAAAAGCCGTGAGACTCGCACTCGCAGGAGAGCCACCTTGTCGCTTAACCACATTGCTCACAGCCACAGGGTCGAGTTGGAAATACACGCTACGTCCGCGAGAGTAGCTTCGGTCGTCCGGTCGAACAAAGTCGTTGGGTAGGTCAACAGTTTGTGGAACGTCAGCCAGATAGGACTTGAGTTCTGCGAGCTTGGTCGATTCAGGAGAGGACGGGGCATCCAGGAGTGCAAAGTAGCTGGGAGCATGAGAAATACGTTCGCCTTTATAGAGTTTCACAAGCTCGTCCAAGAAGACCTATGATATCGACTCGGTTAAAAGGCTCGTCAAAAGATTCACTCTCACTTACCTTATCGGAGAATCCATCCCAAACGATGTGATGAGCACAAACGACGAGTATATGCTCCTCTGGCCCGGAGCTCAACAGAACGATTTTCACTAGTGGCCCGGCAAACAAGTCAAGTGACTGACCGAAAATCGCAAACGCTCGTTGCTCGGCTCTCGAGCGGCTTACGACTTCATGAGTCAATACACGTCCGAAGAAATCTTCGTTTGCCGTAAGAATCTTCTGCTTTACCAGGCCGCTTTCCGTCTGCACCAGCCTCCCTCGAAGCACGGCATGACGAGTCAATATTCGCCGAATAGCCTCGAAGAGCTTGTGTTCATCCAGGGAGCCACTAATGTCGACCGCCAGTCCATCATTGAAAAAGGGGCTATCGGGCGAGTTCTGTTGTACAGCGAAGAGTCGCTCTTGTGGCAATGTCAGTGGATAGGAGTCGAGTACCACATGGTAAGGTTCTCGACAAGAGTCCGCTGCACCCGACGTTGTGGCCAGTTTTTCCGATATAAGTATGGACATTCGGCTCAGCTCTAGATGCCGTAACAACTCGACGACAGTCACAAATACGCCAAAAGTAGATGATATCTTAGAGCCAAGTGTTATCAGAGTAAGGGAATGGCCACCAAGGCGCACAAAATGGCTGTCGGCATGTAGCTGGGACTCGGAAATACCATCTAGGGAGTCGCACCATAACCGAGCAAGGGTTGGGTCGAAGTAATCGGACGAAGCACTCTGCTCGGATTGGCCATCGAGTATTAGATATTCATCGCTTGGGAGTAGGGCTAGCGCACGTCGGTCAATTTTACCGCTTTGATTAAGAGGGATAGTCGCGACCCTGAAAAATCGAGCTGGAACTTCGTAGTGCGCAAGCGACCTACGACAGTGCGTAACAAGAGCGTCCACATCGAGCAGCGGTCCATCAAGCTGAACAATATATGCGTTGAGAGATGTTGTTTGCTGCTCGTTTGTCCAAGCAACGGCGGCGGATTCAATACCCGGATGCGACAACAAACAAGCCTCGACTGCTTCAATTTCGACGCGGAACCCTCGAACCTGGGAGTACGTTCATTGACCTTAGATTCGATACATGAGATAAAGGCTCTTACCTGCACTTGAAGATCTGCTCGACCACAGAAGTGTAGGATTCCATACTCATCCTCAATGACTAAATCTCCAGTGTTATACATCCGTTCGTATCCAGGACTGATAGAAAAGGGATTCGGGACGAACTTGCGAGTCGTAAGCTCGTAGTTGCCTAGATAACCTGCGGCAAGGCCAGGGCCAGAAATAAAAAGCAGGCCTTCCGTTCCTGGTCTCACAGTGTTCATCGTGTCGGGGTGAAGGATGTAATAGTTCGAGTTGGACAGGGGTCGACCAATAGGCATCACGGCTCGTTCGTTAAAGTCGCCAGCCTCCCACAGAGTGCATGATATCTAACGGACAGTCAATGCGAGAATGCAAACCCCAGGGAATATACGACTCACAGTAGTCTCGGTGGGACCATACGCATTGACAATTTGCGGATAGTTTCCGGTATGTCTCCTCCACAGGTTCAGCGTATCTGTCATGCCAGCCTCTCCTCCAACGACTATCAAGCGTAACGCTTCGGGAAGACTTATCTCCTCCAAGGTAACGTGTTTGGCAAGCTGATGCCAAAGCGCGGTCGGCATTGATACGACACTGATCCCTGCACGATCCAGAAAGTGGATGTACGACGAGAGACTATCAAGAGCATCAGCGGGCTGAATCACAACCTCGGCTCCAACCGAGAGCTAAACAACCAGTTCGTATTTGTGAATCTCACATTTCGTAATCAAAGAGAAATGTGAGAAACACTCACAGGTACAAATAACTCCTCAATCGACACGTCGAAGGTATATGATGCGGCCCGTAACCATTTATCTCGAGATGTAGCCTTGAACACCTTGTTTGCGGATTTGCAGTAGCTCATCACTGCAGAATGCGGTGTGACAATGCCCTTTGGGATACCTGTAAATGTTATCATATCAGTTCGCAATCATGTCTTGCACCACGTCCAAGCTTACCAGTTGTTCCAGAAGAGAATAGTACATAAGCCGGATCATCCGCCGAGCACAGATCGGGGGTAACGGTATAGTCGCCCACGATATTTTTGGCTTTATCCATGTTGATAACGTCCATCTCTTGGAGTCCCGCATCTGCTAGTAAAGTAGCCAGACGTGCTGCTTGGGCCGAGTCTGTCAAAAAGGCCTTGGACTGGCTCTGTGCCACAATCGCCTTGCACCGTGCAGGGGCTGTATCGAGCGCCAGAGGCACAAACGCTGCACCAGACATCAAAGTCGCCAGAGTGGCTATCACTTGAGCGTGACCAGTGGGAAGGAACAGAGTGATGAAGGGAGGTGCGCGGTTTTCGACCAGCCAGCATTGTAGGCTGCATGATAGCTGACGCACTTGCGTCCAAAGATCCAAGTACGAAATGCTGAGCTCCCGGCCATCTTCAAAATAAGTGAGAGCAGAGCGGTTTGGGTGACCGCAAGCTCCAGATTCAAGTAAAGTCTCAAGTCGTTGAATCGACTCAAAGGGTGGATCGGTGGTGAGTATCGTCATGGGGGAACTTGAAGCGTAGGGATATAGTTAAAAACCAAGAGAGTTCTGCCACTTTTATCCATCTTCATTTCTGCCAGCGTAGTGTATGCTCCGATACGAACTCTGAGACAAAGCGGGTGCTGGACGAAGTCAAGTTGAAATCACAGGAAGAAGCTGATGACCTAATCGGCTGTGTCGGGCAGGGTCTATTGGTACCCGTAGCCGGCGTCAGACGGAGACTTTCTAAGCGCTCTCCGTTCTCCACGCCGCTTGTGCAAACCATACCGACGAGATCGCAAACAGTTCTTTGTGCCTAAAAAATAACACTCACCCGGACCCCGGATACTCACCGTGTGGCTGAAAATAGCGATCAGCCGCCACATTCTCCTCGCGATCAAACTACCCGAGCGCATGACTGGTTCCAAGTACCTAAAACTCAACAGTAGTAGATGATTCGCATGCTTCGATAGCTCGTGTTTGATGTAAATCCTCGTCTAGGCTCTTGGAACACGCTGCACACTCCCACTACATCACACAGCAGCGATCGGGTGAATTCACCCCGGATTATCAGCACACGAATTGGAAGACGAAATAGTATACACACTTGCGGCAATCTACTTCCATTCCAACTTTTCACTTAGCCGCATCATTCCGTTGCTTGGCTGTACCTTGGCTACTTTCGCCTTCTCGCCGAGCTTGCCTCGCGGTCGTCTGGCTCTAGCCTCCTAGCCCCCATTTCCAGTACGGCTCCATGGCAGTTTGAATTCGGCCATCCGTCTCCGGAGAATATACGTGGACTCAATTTAGGTTCTGTTTCTATTTTCGAAATGCGGAATCACTTACAGGACACATGGGTTAGTAAAACACTTGCCTTAGAGGCGAACTCTTTGAGATGTGCTCGCTAGAGCAGCGTTTATAAGTTGCCTTGCTGAGCAAGTCGCCATCTCGCTCTGATATTGCACCATCTTCTCTTGCGCTAGCCTAATCACCTGTCATGGCACCTATTTCCACTCTCCCTGTTAGCTCGCCGCCCCGTGCTCGGTCGTCCACCAACTCCAGCCAGAAATTCAGCGCTCGCCATGACTCTTCTCCTCAAAACCAGGCTCATGGTCTGTCTAACGAGACAATGCCACTTGCTCTCCTCGCGCGAACCGTTCCTGGGACGCTGGTCAGCAAGCGAGCTGCCAACGACGATGAGCTCTGGCCGCGGAAGAGTTGGGACTCCAAGGTCGCTCTCACTATTTCTCGACATGGAATCAAAAAGTCCGAGTGCGCCGAACTCCGCTATGGCAACCCTCAGGACAAGCCGATCGACGGTATTGTTGATGTTTTCGTCAAAGGCTCTCAACCCGCTCCTGGTCGAGAGGTTGATTGGTTTGCATACTCTGTGCCAGATCGAACTGATGTCGAGGCGGTGGCCGGTCGTTTGTCTCAAATGCGCGGTGTCAAATACCTGCCTGAAGACCTAATCGTCACCGACGGCTCCTTGACTGCACTTGACCTCCTGGTGTTTACGGTCACGGATCCTGGTGACGAGGTTATAATCCTCTCTCCCGTCTATTTCAATTATCCTGTCATAATTCGTCACCGTCAAGCCGTTCCGGTTGTGGTGCCAACTCACCCTGATACCTTTGAGCCTGACGTTGAAGAGATTCGTCGTAATATCACCCCCCGGACCAAGGCGATTATTATCAACTCGCCCAACAATCCTACTGGAGTAGTCTACAGTCGCGAATCTCTGGTTCAACTCTCGAACATGCTCAACGACGCCAATGCCACCCGTTCCTCGCCGATTCTAGTTATCAGTGACGAAGCCTACAGTCGAATTATCTATGACAAGAGCGTGTATGTGTTCGCCAACTTTGTTTCAGACCGCATACTGATACCCAAACCAGATATACATCGATCACGACTATTTACCCGTACTCCGCCATGACGTATACAACGGGAAAGACGCTGCTCGCACCGGGGCAGCGATTGGGCTACATCGCCATTCCCTCTCGTATGCCCAGTGGTCATCGACACATTTTCCGACGCTCCCTCACCGTTGCACAGAATGCTACTTGGGGGTTCCCAGCTTCGCCTCTGCTCCATAGCTTAGACAAACTTGACACCATGTCTATCGATATTCCTCGCTTCCAGAGGCGACGAGATTTCGTCTGTGACGCTCTCTCCGCACTTGGCTACCGAGCGCTTAGACCGAGTGGAACATTCTATATATGCGTCTATATTCCACGACAAACCGAATATACATCGGTCATGGCGACAGAGTCGGCTGATGAAGAGTTTTGCTTGA
Source organism: Ceratobasidium papillatum (assembly GCA_037042815.1). NCBI lineage: Eukaryota > Fungi > Basidiomycota > Agaricomycetes > Cantharellales > Ceratobasidiaceae > Ceratobasidium > Ceratobasidium papillatum. The sequence goes on along the minus strand of JAYRCO010000856.1, from coordinate 1,501 downwards.
ACTTGGCGGCTCAGGGAGTGCTCGTTATGCCCGGGAGTCTGTTCGGATGGCCAGGCACATTCAGAATTTCAATTACCGCGAACGAAAATCAGCTTAGATACGCAGTTGAGGTGTTTGCACGCATGATCCGAGATGCTATTTGATAGTTTTTTCTGTGAATGTAACATACATTAGACAAGCACTACAATTAGATTCGCCCTTCCACGTATTAATTCAGAGTTGTCCCCCTTACGTCGCTCCATGCTCATTGGTAGTTTGAATAGAAATTAGGCGCTCGCTGAGGGTTTGAAGTTTCAGCAACCGAGATTCTCGGGCACGTATTATCGGAGAGTTGGAATGAACATGCAGGCACAAAAAATCTCTATATGCGGCCCCACAACCCCGGCTTCTGTGGGGTAAATTGACTGTACAAGGTCGCCACGTGAGCCTTGCCGCTTCCCCAGAGTTTGGAATGGAGTCATCAGCTCGTTTGGGTCTTTGATCGAGTTAGGCGATCCGTCGGCTGATTGTTCCCCAATACTCTGTTTCTGGACGCCATGCATCATGCGACCTCTTTTCTGACCATCAAACTTCTGGCAATGTGACTTTCACGCTAAACATAAACCACATGTTTCGTTGATTCACCCGCAGTTTAGCTGTCGGAGATTTTGAGCCGATGGCTCGACTCGTTTCCGAATTAGTTCCACTGTCTTGTCTGATGTAGAAACCACAAATTTACAAATTATTCGCTCATGTTGCCTCGGTTGCGCTCGCTGCCTAAAGGCTAGACTAGCGAGATGTTCTCGCGTTCAATAACAGTCCAAGAACCCAACCTCGGCGAGTAGTCAAAACGGCACACTGCTCCGACAGAAACGGGGTGTTTTTAGTCTGTATTCCGTATTCACGGCGTCGGGGAACACAGCAGCATCATTCACGCGGTTTCGGACATCCGTGATCGCTCAGCCTCTAGCATGGTCTCCGTGTTCTTAGTCTCATGGACAAGCGCATTGCCTTTCAGACTTTTACTTCGACTCTATAGTCGTTTACCTCGCGAATCTCCGCTTTACGTGGAAAAATCTCAACATTTCAACCGCCCACTAAATAGACATTACGTGGCACTAACCGAGAAGTAAGTGAGCATTGGTTCTGCCCGGATTGTGGAGACTAATGCCGTCGGTTAGTTTTAGCGATTTTTGTAATGCCCCTAGGCGCGGAAAGTATTGCGCTCAGAGCGCCACACAAACACCCCTCTACCTGGTCTTTCAGCTCGACTAGTCAACCGATCTCATCCACCTCGATTGCTCTACAGAATGAGCGAATCTCCTCCCAAGTCATTAAACTCTGCAGACACTCTCGCACTGTCAAGGGTCGAGTCCAACAAGCCTAAACTAGATCCAAAGCCGGTCATTCGCCTACCTCACCGTATACCGACGGCAGCATGGGTGGTTATTATTTTTGGGTCTCTGGAACGTATGGCATTCTACGGAGGCTCAACCCCTTGTGAGTACCCGATCGCGGAATA